>MPNW01000356.1:41031-60248 GCA_011800805.1 Hirudo medicinalis
TTTGTTGGCTCATGTTACATTTATCATTGATGATAGATGCCAAATTAAAATGTGGGTGCTGTTTCAGGTCATGCCAATCGTGTGCTCCACATGGCAATGTCTCCAGATGGAAGTGTGGTCGTATCTGCGGGTGCTGACGAAACCCTCAGACTGTGGAAGTGTTTTGCGGTCGACCCAAAGAAAAAGAAGAAAGTGACATCGACGAACAAACCGCTGTCACTGTCGAACGCTTTTCAGATGATAAGGTAGATGAGGTGTCCACTTAAGAACTGTTTGTCTCCATCATTCTCAACTGTTTGTTTCTTTGACTGTTCCCATGCTTATCGATGATCCGAGAACTGCTTGGTTTTGTGCAAAATTATGATAATCCACATTTTGTATCAAGTTAAGTTACATTCAAATTGGTTGTGTTTTATCAAAAAACCATTACGTCTTTGATGCTGAGATTGTTCAATACTTTCAAAAGAATAAGGCATCAATAAATTTTAACAATTAAAGTCTGCTTATTGTTCTAGATGTCTATCTGAAAGTGTTGTAAAACAAGCAGTATATAGGGGGTGGGGAGTCGCGCGGTTGGGTAAGATCGGATCGCGGAAGGACTATTTATTGGGGGTCCGAACGTCTAAGACACCTCTTCCTAAATGATTAAATGAGCAAACCGAGCAGCCAACTATCTTGAGGATTGGAAAAGAGTAATCGCGGAGGACGATGGACGTAATGACAATCGAAATTATTAATAGATGGAGAAATGTGGTTAAGTCAATACTTGATGCCTTCGCGCTTGCCTTTAATAGTTTCACGGTACTTCAACGTCCACGTAAGTGGGCTGGTAGATAATTCTTTTGATTCCAAGATTGTTAAATCAATAGAAAAAGTCTGTTCTGGTACAAACAATGGTTTGATTTTTAAAAAGCAGAGGAAAAGTAGTTTTCTATGCATCAACTCCATTTTGGTGACAAGTAATTTGATTGGTTCTCGATTAATTTCGTTATGCTGTTCCACAATGAAGTCGTAGTCTCCGAGATTTTAGAACATCTGAAAATAGTATTATAATTTTGAAAAAAGTATTGGTAACAATTTATATCATACCTCTTATTATCGGCATTGTAGTACATTTGAAGGAGTGCGGGAAATGGTACAGCTGCAGTCACAGCACAACTTTTAGTGATGCATTGCTAAAGTTAATTAAATTCTATTTAAACCTACAAATTGTGTTCGAGCTGTTGTCGTAGGATAGGAACTGTTGCTCACTCCTAAAGAGAGAAAATAACCATGTCATAACAATTAACTTTAAGCTATTTGGAAATTAAATGCTGCATTTACAATGCTTGCGAAATCTCTAGAGCGTTTCTGTAGAAAGTGAGTCCTTTCTGCTGGAGTACGATCTCCCAAAATGACAAATTTGTTTGATAGGTCTGGTCATGAATTTAAAAATTTTTTTAAATGGAATATGAGAATTACAAACATTATTAAAATTATTACAAAAATTAGAATCTGAGAGTTAAAAACAAAGTTTGAAATTTGAAAATAGAGCTTAATGCTATTAAAACTAAATGCAGTAATAAGGATGCACTTCACATTTTATCAAATTATAATATGAGTTAATATTTTAATTAATGATAAATATTTGCATCTTGCGCTTTATACATAATGCATACATGTATAAGCCCAGTGGTGAGCACAGAATTAAATGAAGAATGTTTTTGAAATCGTATATTTTTTGATGTTATTTCACAGTATCCATTGTTATAATTTGATGTTCTCAAAGAACAAGTTGTTAAATTTAAAATGTAAGAATTGTTAATTTTCGTGATATTTTGGCACTGCTTTAAGTCGTCTCTTATGATATTATATTGACTATAAAACGTTTTAAGCACAACATTAGCGATTAAAGTCACTTCGCTGCATAAATTTAGACTTAATCCAACTAGCTACAAATGAGTAGATGGAAGTTTATGGAAGAAGCATTTGCATCTTGCGTACCATTTCGAGAGAAACGCATTGAGTAGTAGTATCTTCCTGAGAAGGTGAGTACCAGTCGAAATCAAATGTTGCGTCTTTAATCTTGGTAGAAAATGATATATTTATTTCAGAACATTGTTAAGGTGTTCATTTGATTACTGATCAACTCACAATGGGATGATAATCCGACATCTCATGAGTACAAAGAAATGATCTTCCATAGAATTTAATTACTTTTCTGAGCTTCAAAAACAAAAGACGGCCATTTTATAAATAGCTTCTTTAATTAACTGTTACTTACTAGTGAAAGTCAAACTATTTATTTCCTTTTAAGGTATTTCCTTTGTACTATTGAATGTTATCAATTAATAATGCAGATTTGACTTAATAACAACTTGATATAATTGAAGCATGACTAACTATCCTAGCGAAAGATCTGATGTAGAATTTTTCGATGAATTCAGAAAATTCCATTTGAAGATAAATTCTTATCGTCAGGCGCAAACACATGTCCTCGACAGGAGTATCAGATTCTAAAATAAGAATCAAATTTATAGATACATATAACTAATTTATGCAATATGAATAAATAAAAACCAGGTTTACTAAACTGAGACTGAAATATTTTGAAACTTGAGCTTTGTTTATATATAATAAATTTAAATTTAAATAAATTAAATTAAATTTAAATTAAATTTAAAATAATTCCGAACAAGAACAAAAACGCCCGCGATGTCGCAAAAACTCAAATACGTATCAACCGCTCGGATTTACTTCGACTCAGAGAAAAACCAAAAAAGGGAATGACGACAAGCTTGTCCGATTTTTTATACTTTTTCTCCTCACCGAGGGTGCCGCACTAAAAGACAATCCCTAGCTAAATGGCAATGTCACTGAATACGCGTATTTAAAAGCCTTCACAGCAAGGAAAGATGAAATGAATTTTCATTTACTTGAGTCTTCGAAGAAAAGTTGAAGTCTCGAGAATCTCCGAGTGTCAGGTGTAGCTAGGATTTCTGATATCACTTTCCATACAATGAGGATCTTGATATCTCTTTTAAATTCATTTACAATTAAATGTAACAGCTATGGTTGCATTACTAAATTCAATAATTGTTATTAACTTTTTAAAAAAATGTTCATTGTTAAAGGTAGTCCGTCAGAAGTAATGCATCCATTTGGATGCTCATATTGGGCGCTTAGTTATTTTATTTCATTTAATTTATGCTGATTGCGACCAATAAAAAAATCAGTTCAGTGAGTACATTTGTTATTATCCATTATTATTTCTTACATTTGCGCACATCACTATCACATTGTAATTTTAACCAATTAAATTTAAACGACGGAATATTTACAATAATTTTAAAGGCCGATCGTGATAGCATGAAATATGAATATATTAATATTTAATAATATCTTCATTCATAGAGGTTAATTATAACAAAATATTAAAGTATCGTATTTCCCCGTGCATAAGACGCACCTTTTTCTATTTTCCGACCCACCCTAGTTTACATCCCACAAAAATAAGCTCAGTGTCAGAACTTCAAGTCATCAGCAGCATCAACTCCAAGGAAATAGCAGCCATCGAGAGTTGCCTGTTGCACGTGAAGGAATCCTCTCAGGGGGAGACCATCAATTTTTTTTTTGAGCCTTAAGACTGACCCTCATTAACACGTTACAAGTAGGCGTATGTACAAAAGTAAAAACAATAGAAAATAAAAAAACTACTTAAAGAAAACCGCGCAATATATACAACTTATAAGCTTTTTTTAAATAACAAATAAAGAATATTAAAAGGACAGGACAGAGATTGATCTTTTATTGATAATGGAATTGTAGAATATAATCTTGGACCATAGCATTGAATGGAAAAGAGTTTGAAGGTAGACTTAGCAAATGAGGGACTATATTCATGTGTAGTACGAAGGAAATGGGTAGGGTTATCGTAACTATTACTATCTGAAAAAAATAAATATCTTAGGAAGGGCATTGTAATCACAACAAAACATAAAAAGTGCGACTTAGTCATTTTCATTGACTCCCTAAGTTCTCTGATGAACTTGGAAGAAAGCAACAATGCCTACAACGATCCCGATGTTTACAGAATTCTTTCTACTATTTCACTTTTTTTTTATTTTCAGCTTAAAAAAATGCAACTAAATCACAGTACCACTGGGTACCCGCCCATGTTGGAATTCCTGGAAATGACAAGCGGACGCCTTGGCAAAAGTTGCTACAACCAAGGATACAATTAAATGCTAGATTCCAGCAACAATCAAGGGCGTAAAGAGGATCATCGACCAAAATGTCCTGCAGCAATGGCAGACCAGATGGGAAGACAAAGAAAAGAAGCATTACAAGCTAGTGGAGAAAAAAGTCGATAAAGAACAAATTTCAATGTGTCTCAAGGAGGAAGGAGACTTTGATCTCTAAACTCCGCCTTGAAAAATGCGCTCCAAATCTTAATCGACACCTCTTTAAGATGAGGCGTCACGCAGACTGTAAATGCCAAACCTCACCTCAGGAAGATGAGACTGTCCAGCATTTCCTAATGGAATGTCTGGCCCAATCAAGCCCGAGAAGAGCAATAAGGGACAAAATAAATCCACTGGAGTTGAGTTCCACGCTTAACAATACTGCTGTGTGGAGCAAATATGCCAGTGGATTTACAAAAAATCGACGAAATCTGATGTGACCCAACATCTACAACACATTAGGAACTTTTGTTCATTGTTGTTTTTCTTTTGTCGTCTTCGTTGTTGTCCTACTTATCAAGTTATGCTGAGAACATTAATAAAATATGTTTGTGCATGTTTTCGCTGCGTTGCGATTGAAGTAGGAGGCAAGAAGTGCAACGGTATGCAGCAGTGAATGATGATGTTTGTCGAGAAAGTTTGTTCGTATCTCTGTAGGAAAGGGATGGTTCAATAATACTGGCGAGGATATCCGCCTGATAAGCGGATGCGGCCTAGTCCCGGAAAACGTCAGAGGATTTCGGGCCGAAACGTTCATCGAAAGGGCTACCTCTCTGGGAATCCCTGCTGGCGCTCTTAAGGAGTTTCGATTTCTACTTTTTCGAAAAATTTAGAGTCTAAAAACTGGTGCGTCTTAAATAATAGATTTATTTTTATGTAATAATTTTTTCAAAATTTCGGTTCCCAAAATCAAGGTGCGTCTTTTATATGGAAAAATACTTTATTGTATTGCATTGTATGGTATTGTATTGTATATTGTCATCAAATCTTCAGCCTTTATGACTGTTTGGTAGTTCAAGCTTACTTTAACTAAACTAACTTTTAACTTTTACTTTTTTACTTTTACTTTAGTTCGAGCTTACTTTAATTAAACTTGTTTAAACGAAAATATTGAATATCGATAAATAGTTTAAGTCGAACTGATGACATTTTGTCGGGCAAACAAATTATAAAATATAGTAACAATAACATATGTAAAAAACTTGATAACCTTGTCCAAGTGAAGTTAATCATGAGAAATATCTGCTTCATGAGGTTTCCACACTCCACAATCTTCAAATCATCGACTTCAAATTTTTCTTCCAACATTCTCGACCAGTTGATCTGAAATGATCTTTTCGCATGACTCGTGTTCTTCATAATTTAATATTTTTAATATGATTTAATAATTACACATTAATCATACCTGTGGATATGCAAAATATATCGAAGAAGAATTAAACTCAGCACACATCCCCTTTTTCATCTTGTGATTTGAAATGATCTGTTAAATGACATGATTCTATAAACGTTTGTCATATTTACAAGAAACAGACATGACCTTAGAAATTCTCGAACGAATTCTAAAGAGAGAAGTGAAGACTTCTTTCTCATCTTTCGATAGGAGATGAAGAGATTTGATCCTGTTGATGAACGAATGCTGTCTGGGCAGCTGTTTTGGAGGGAGAATCTCAAGCACTTTCGAAGACTTTAATATAAAATAATATTCAGTTAAGTAACTAATTTCATTTTCAGCAATATCAGTATTATCAACATCCAAACCGATCCACTCACATTTACGCTTTGATTTCGTTCTTCAAATCTGAAAAAGGTCTCCAATCCATAACGCTCCAATAAAGTTTCAATGTAATAAAACTTGAGTGAATTCAATTCTTCATGCTTGTTTTGAGCATCTTGAAGGAAATAAGTTTTAACTTTTAAAAGAATTACAAATTCTAAGGAGGTGGAGGTTTGAAAAGTATTCCTCCACTACCTGGAATGATGAACGAAAAGAGAGCGTTGATGGAGACCTTTTGCCGGCGAACGCATTTCTTGAAGAATTTTGCTGCCATTTTGATTTTTCCAAGACAAAATTGTTTGTGGATTTTGGGATTTTGTAAAAACACCCAAAATTTTTTAATGTAATTGTGACCCTGACTTCTGCTGAGCCTTGGAAGAATTCTGTCGGAATTCCTCTCCTTAATTTTATTTGATTCAGTTACGTTAGTAAGTTGTAAAACGTCGATTTCATTTACATTATTTTGTTCTGTTAGGTTGTTTTGAGGATCTGAAATTTCAACTCCATAAGAATTGTTGAAGGATATGGAATTATTGACGTCTCTTCCATGTTGAATCGCGTTAATGTCATCCCTGCATTCAGACTGATTCTTCGCATCAATTGAATTACTCTGCAGAAAACTAGAATGTAATTTGGATGATTTTGGCCATTTTGTCCATATTTTGTTAAACTTCCTTGTCTCGTGCTGGCAAACAGAATTTAAAGAAATTTCACAAAGTTTCTGCCTCAGTTCTTTGCCAAACTTTCCTCTTAAATTAGCCTCACTGAAGTCCAACGGAATCGATTCGCAGCTTGACGTTTGCAATGGGGTGGTGTTAATTGTGCATTTAATTTGGGGCGATGTAGTCTTTTCTTTGGCAGGTTGACTGAACTTGTCCAAAGTCGTCGTGGCGATGATGAAAATAAAAGCAACCGAAAGTGAAACTAAGAAAAATATTCCAGTTGCAAAGAGAACTTCCCTTCCTTGAAGGTTCATGATGGATTCGTCCTTCAGAAGTCTCTCATTCGATGCGCTTCTCGAAACTGGAACAGGTGTTGGACTGTCACTTGAAGATTGTTCAACTCTCAACAGGTTCAAAACGGTTGGACTCGTCATTGATTGAAATCCAATGATGCTCTTGTGTTTATCCTCAGGGATGTGGAATTCGACCTTCTTGTGGAGGCCATGAGTCACCTCAGGTGCGATTTTCTCCGAAGTGCTCGTCATTTTCAGTATCCAGTGCAAGATTCTTTAATTCAGAATTTCATGTAATTTCTCTGCAGGAGAGGACCCGAACACTCATTCTCTGACAAAACTCTTCGTGAAAAACTGATCAAAAGCGAACATTCCTGGCTTATGTTATGCTTCCTCGCGGATGTTTTGTTTGTCCACAATCAGACTAATGTGTGGAGATGACCATGACGATGACGATGGCTTTCGATGATGATGATGATGACGACGATGACGACGACGACGACGACGATGATGATGATGACGACGACGACGATTATGATGATGATGATGGTCGCACATAGGATGAGTAACATCCATGTTTTATTCCAATAAAACCCTAATGCGTATCAAGTCTGTTAGTAACAATTAATCATAAGGCATAAATTGTTATTTTTAAACTTTTTACTTAACGATGTAAGCATCACAATCCTGTTGACCTTGTTGTCAGATGCGAGTAAAATTTGTTCGACCGCTAAGGTTATCCTATCACCTACCACACTATTTCTCATTTCATACTTGCCTTCTTTTTATTGTTTCAATGCATTTATTGTTTGTTAAATTGATGTACTGGATAGAAAAGAATAAACTATTTCAACAGAGTGGAGGGTTTCATAGAACTGAATTTCTAAGTTTTCTTTAAAAGTGAATTTGATATAATTTAAAAATTTTCTACAGAAAGGCTCGTAAGATGCCACATTGTATGTTGTAAGTCTATTATTATTTTGACATTATTTATTGTTAAAAGTATTTAATTGTAAGAACTTTGTGACTTCATGAACCTTAGATATGTCCTTTGTTATGTCCTCAAACCATTTTCCTGCTTTTGATCAAAACTAACATCGTATCAACCGAAAAGCTGACTACTTTCACATTTCTAAAGCGTTCCCATAATTTAAAAACCCCACTTTTATTTCGAGTCCTTAAAATAATTGTTCAATTGATTATACTTTGTTTCAATTATTTTTTCAATATTAACCTCTCAAAAGTTCTTGAAGTGTTTCTTTTTATTGAGCTTAACGATCTTCTACTACATCCAGAGTATTTGAACTAAACCCGTACGAATGTGAGAAAGTGAAAGAGATCCATCTTTAATTTATGATTTGTTTCTTAAGAATCCACTGCTTGTATTCACGAAATATAAAAAAAAATAGCGAACAATGAAATTGTTAATAATAATAACGAAACGTCAGCAGAATTTCGTTCCTTCTCACAGGCAGAACAATTGCCAATTACCAGCACCAATCACCACACAGAACATCTGTCTGCAGGAGCCATGGAAGACTCGGAACTGCATTGAAAAGCTTTTCCGAACTCCTTCACCTGAGACAACGTGCCACGAACTCTGAAAAAATGATTGAAAGAAAGAATGAATGAATGAGTGAATCACAAATGCACTTTTGTTCACAATTTTTTAGAATCAAAATAACTAATAATCCTAACAAATGTGTACTCCTTTTTCTTATGCTTTAATTAATTGATAAAAATTTCATCTAAATCACTAATTAATCCATTAATTAACAATCACCATCCTTTAATGAATTGAGAGATAAAAATAGTCCACTAAATAGACTCTTAGTCATAACCTTATTTCTTCAATTGAGTGGAAACTTTCCTTCATAAATTTCTTTATGTTTTCAGGTCGTCTCTTTTTGCACCAATTCTAAGAGAATATAATTTATTTTTTAATATAATAATTATTTGTCGCCCAATTCTAAGAGAATATATTTTAATATAATAATTATTTGTCGTCCAGGATTAATGTTTTTTACAAGAAGTAGGAAATTGACAACTTGCCTGAGCAAAAGCAATGAAAAACATCTTTTCGTTCGTTAGGTCTCCATTTCTGTCGGACTCCTCCATTTCTTCTTTGCCATGCTTTTCCTCCCACAACTTGTAAGCCTACATCGACGTCAATTATGATTATGATTATGATTATCATCGAGTTATTTTTTAATAGCTTCTCAGACTGTAATACTGTTGAGTTCCAAAAGTACGCCAACGAATTTCAACAAGAAATCCGATTCAATCACCTTGTAAGCGAGTTTCACACCTCCTATGTCGGCCATGTTTTCATCGACTGTTTTTTCCCCATTAACCTGGTTATTAATCCGATAAAGATTACCATAATAATATAATAATAATAACAATAATAATAATAGCAATAATAAACTTAATCACGATAGTGATGATGACAATGGCTGCAACAACAGTAATAGTAACTACAACTCACAGGTATTCCATCTACATAAAGAATGGAATAAGCATCTTTGACGCAGTTGGTCTTCTGCATGAATTCGTTGAATGATGAATTATTCCACCAGAACCTGTTGTTTCCTTTGTGGTCGTATCTGCATCCTTATCACATCAAGCTTCATCAATCGCAATAAATTCATTTTTTCAATTTTAAATCAAAAATTTAATTGAACGCCCTGATTATTCATGCAACAACTGTTAATAAAATAATATTAAAATTTTTAAATTACAGTAAAAATAATAAATATAAAAGTAATAACTTTCTGAAATGTTATTTCGAATGAATGTTTAGAAAATGATCCTATCGTGAATAAATAACCAACCTGTTGAGTCAAAAGCATGAAGCATCTCATGAGCGATGGTCGTAGCCAGAGATCCATAGTTGATGAAGCTTTCAGTAATTAATTGGCAATTATTTCATTCTCATTTTAATTGTCAATTTTGCCAGTAAACAATAATTATTAATGATTTAATAATGTTATCATTATCATCATCATTATCATTATTATTATTGTTGATGTTGTTGGTTTTGTTATTTATAAATAATTATTAATCAATGATTGAGCCTATTATTTTCATCAAATCGATGTTTTCATATTTATTAACATTTTTTAGATTAAACAGAAACAATCAAAACACTCCTCCACCTGCAAGCATTTTCGTAGTAAAATGGCGCCTGGAAAAGCCCCGCTGGATATCCTGAGTTGTTGGTGATTTGCAATTGTTGTGATGAAAATGACAATTTTATTATTAAATGATGAGTCTTATTCTAATATAATAACATAATAATCCCATAATATTATCACGCCAAAGTACTCACCAACGATGTTCTCAGTGAAAGAATAATAAGCATTGTTTTCGTAACTGCTCATCAACCACCTTGAAATGCGCATTTTTGTAATGTTGACATTAATATTAATTGATAATATATAATATTATTGTTGAATTAATTTTTACTCAAAATTTAAATTTAAAATCCAAAGCCATTGGTTGACGATGATGACTGACAGTGATAAAAATAACTGCATGTTAAACCAAGTAAGAATCAAGGATGGCGTTCCTGCGTGAGGAGCGAATGTGGCAACAGTCCCAATGTGTCGTCTTCGCAACCCAACCTGCACCGACATGGAGCGCCCTCGGTTACGGGCGCTATAAAAATGATAAAGTGATTTTAAAAAGTACCTTCACATCCTATTCGGAAACATAACGCATTCAAAAGATTGGCTGAATGTTAAATATGAATTCTAATACAAATAATGGTTGTGTCGATGGCAACAATGATGATGTTAAAGGTGGTGACGCAAACAAACACTTCATCCTGGTTGTTCTCCACAAAACTCTGGACCCTCTCGAGTTTGGCATTCATCTTGAGGCTGACCATGTTCTCAAAATGTGTCGACGAATTTGGAAGTTCAACCTCCAAACATTTAATTAGTGTTTAAATGTGAAATATACTTAATATGCGCAATTAATGGTGCATTATTTATCGATAATAATGCTAATGATATTAAATTATAGAATAACAATGCTAAGGAATTAATAATATTAGTCATTATTTCAGATTGTTTATCAAGTGCAGCACTTTTAAACGATTGCAATGAAGTTGTTTTTTTAATTGACAAATGATAAACAGCTCCGATGAAAACATTGGCGAAGAGATCATCCAGTTTGTCGTCATCTCCCATGGATTCTGGAAAACCGATGATGGATTTGAGCGTTGAGAGCTGGAAATTTGTAAACATCATCATCATCATCATCAGCATAATCATCATCATCATCATCGTCGTCATCGTCGTCGTCGTCGTCGTCATCATCATCGTCATCATTATGTTGCCGCTAACAACCGAGTCTTGAGACCTTTTTGAATGCTTCTGCCTTCGTTTCGTTATCCATCCAGGTGTTCTCTTCGATGGTCGTGTTGAATATTTTCTTCACGTTCTCGGTCATCTCTCTCACCTGTATTAATTCAGGTTTCCAAAGGTTGTTACATCTTGTAAATAACTTAAAAATTGATCACAATTTCTAGAAATGCAAGCATCAATCAAACAATCATTCCAGTTTTGCATCCTTCCGAAAGTAATGTTGTAACAATGATGAAGGTGAGGACGTGATGATCTCTCCAGATGTTATCTTAAATAATATCCTAAATATTATTATATAATAATACTAAAACATATTTTAAATGATAATAATAACATTTTTGTTTAATATAATTTAATATTTGTTATGATTACTTTTATTTTATCAATTAATATTTAAAATATTTAATTTTGTTAAAGTCACCAAGCCAGTGAGTTACATATGCAAGAGTGAGATGGAGTGATTGATTGACCCTCTTGACGTATTCTGCACCAACAACTTCTTCAAACCACTCCTTCGTCACCTCCAAGCACTCTTCCTCAGGATCTTCCATTGGTTATTAAAATTAGTAATAATTAATTATTAATTAATAATAATTTTTATTATTAATTATTTGTTATTATAATTTTTATTTAAAAAATTATATTATAAATCTAATAGTCATGATTATGTCATCATTACGTCTCAACAACAACTCAAAAGTAGGAGGTTAACTCGTCTATTTGCATAAATTTGATTTGATTTGATTTATTGCTGGACTTGTTATCATTTTTCGCGTTGCATTCCTTTTTCGATCAGTCATCATCATCATCGTCATCGTCAAATGTTAATTAATAATTTATGCAAACGTTTTTGTAAATATTCACCCTTAGTTCTTCCATCCATTTCTCTGTTGAAGGTGTCTGTCAGGTTCTTCAGTTGGGGAGTCAGAAGTGGAGATGCAAACTTCATCATGAACAGCCAACCCAGGTAATGCTGTCTCGTTCTGACGGAGTTTAATTTGCATAAGTTATGTGAAATTATTGAGTAATCTCCTATGAATATTCATTTGAGCTTTTAAATATTTATGCATTTCAGTTTGTTATAAATTTCATTGCATGGAAGTAAATGATGAGATGTGTCGGTTATTAATTGTTGTTTAGTGAAAATTATGCAGCGTTATTTGGCGATTAACCTTCTCAATATTTCTAGCGTTTGTTGTTAGGAGGTTATGAATGCACTCACGCATGGATTTTCTCAGTTCTTTTTTGCTATAGCAAAGGTCTTCTTTATTTATCATTACGCAATTATAATAAATAATAATAATAACAGTTAATTTATAATGCGTCATTTGCATAGCGTCAGAGGCGCCCAAATTAATATATTATTAATTATATTGTTTATAAATGCTTCAGATTACAATGACACTATAACATGAGACTCACTCCTTCTTGGTTTTGTTCCAGAGAAGAGACAGGTTTTGAAAATAATCCCATTCTGCAACGATTATCTCAGTCGATTCGTTTATCGAAGAGCTGAAGGATTGGAGAAACCTCAACCAATTTTTCTGTTTTTTATTAACGTGATTGTTGTTATACTCTCAAATATTTTTGTTTATTCCACTATTTTTATCCAATTTATAAGGTGGTTATTTAAAATAGTGGTTTCATTAATTAAAATTAACAGAGTTGTAATTGGGATTTGGAAGACAAACCAGCCATCGCCAGTCAGAAATTGTAAACGCATTTCGCCGACTTAACTTTGTGGAAAGGAGGTTATTAATTATTTCGAGTGAATGGTTGAAGGATATTCAGTCAATTCAAACCTATCAACTCAATTTTCAATTGAAAGCATCGTTACCCTCGACAAGATGGTGAAGACACTGATGAAGTGCGATATGTTGCTTTTTATTTCCGTTTTACCGGTCCGCTGAGATTCGTCTGAATCTTGATTTCTCAACTTGATAGTAAAAGAAGGTAAATAACCGGAATAAGGCGATGATGATGATGATGATGATGATGATGATGATGATGATGATGATGATGATGATGATGATGATGATGATGATGATGATGATGATGATGATGATGATGATGATGATGATTGTGATGATTATAAAAACAATAATAATAATTGTAACTGTAATTATAATCATTACCATGGCGACCGATCTTTCAAATTTGAAGGTCCGATGAACCAATTTGGTGACGTTTAATTTTATTCTGCTGGTAAAATCGGTCTTTCGAGACACGAGGACCTCCATGGCGACTTCCTCCATATATTTTTTGTAGGCGACCATGAGTGGCGAGAACTCGTCTTGGTATTTTTCGTGATTTGAAACTCCAAGATTCCCGGGAATGATCTGGAAAAGTGGGCAGATGATGGAAAAATGTGATGAAAATTCACGAAAATGTTCTCTGATTTTCTCTCCACCTGTAATATGTTTTCATTCTCCACTTCTTCGTCCTTCACTACGTTCATGCTAAACAGAGCTGATATGTCGAAGTCGATGTTCAAAGTCTTCAACAACTTCCACTGACTGTACTTTCTTCTTCTGGATTTGCCTGGAAAATCATTTCGAAGGAAGAGCAAACATTTCACAGCGTGGATCGCCAGAGCAAACAAAACGATACTCCCGTGAGTCTTAAAAACAACCACTCTAATCAACCTGGCATCGTTTCATCTCCTTGATTGTTCTACAAACTCCCACTTGCTTTTCCAAATATAATTGCCATATAAATGACATTGGATTAAAATAAGTAACTAATCTTTATTTTTGCCTTTCTCTTTAATTTGTTTTTGATTGAATTTAAATGAATTAATAACTTTAAAACATACCGACATTGAGCCATCCTCCAGCAGACTTGAGAATTTCATCGAAGGCTTCAATGCCCGCTCCTCCATGTTGATAGGCGATCAAGCAGTTCCTGTAAAACTGCTTCATCTTTCTCTCCGAAGACTTTTCATAATTTCTGGAAATGTTCGACTTTATGGCTTCTACCACGTGCAGTTTCGTGTTAATCTTGGCCTTTTGAGAAGAAAGAAATTGTAATAGCAGGGATGATTCGGCTGCAAGTTTATGTCATTCACCTCGTCATCCAATCCGTAGGATTTCTTTCCATCTGGAATTTCCGTCCTGGAAAGGAATCCTCCGCATGCATAGTTCCAGAAATCCTCGCATGGGTTGAAACTTTCGTTGAGGTGATCCTTAAGTTTATCGGCCACACCCGACGAGCAGCTCTTCCGACTTAATTTGTCTTTTATCTGCTGACTCAAAAGTTGTAATTAATTTAAATAGTTTATTTTGAGATTTGTCGACTTTGCTAAATAACATTTTAGAAATTCGTAAATTTACAATACCTTGTGATATTCATAAATGTTTCACCAAGTAATGTGAAAATGTAAAAAACATGAATTACTAAGAAGTCTCATTGTGCTTTCTCTGTGATTCCGCCTCTATCTCGTTGAGTGTCTTCGAACCCAGAACCACGATGAGACCCACGACGACCGCCAACAAGAAAAAAATGAGGATGGCAAAAATGACTTCACGACTTCTGAGTTCGATGATGGGTCCAGTCGGAGGTGGAGTTCTTGGCCTCGATTCAACGGAATTGCTGAATTTTCCACTCATGTTGTTTTATCGATGAAGTTCTTTAAACTTTTTAAAAATAATTTAAAACCGAGTGTTGCTACGAAGCGCAACGAATGTCCATAAAACGAAGACGAATTTGTGCCAAAAAAATCCAAAATTCTAACGCCACCTCGTTAACTATGTTAACTAACGCTAATAAACTCTATTAACTGATGTTTTTGTCGAACTTAGGCAAAGTATTGCTTGCAGAATGACTCATCAACACTAGAAAGAGAAGTTGACTCGCTGAAAATTGTTCCGATATGTGAAAGGAAGCATCGTAATTGTGGCAGGTTTAATATCCATTTAGACGAGGCTTATTTGCTCTCATCCAATTTTGCAGGTCTCGTTCGAAAATAACTGAATATTCAGATGAACTTCTGGGTCATTCCTCGATTATTATCGGATGAAACTTTACTTAAATTTCGATTTTTTGTTAATTTTGTTTTATTAATCAGTTTCATGAATTGCAAGACTCAGATTAAAATATTAAAAAATGAGCCTCAGATTTAAAATAGGTTTAACGTGACATGGAAGCCTCAGCACTAACGATTCAATTTACTTTGACGAGGTGGCTTTGTACGATTAATAGCTATTCGTCATCTTCCAGTAATATTTATTCAAGGCAGTTATTTGCAATTTCCATCTCAGGCGAATCACACACTTTTTAATAATACTAGAAGTTGTTAAAATTCCCAAGAACGTTTTATCAGTAAAGCTGAGATAATGATAACGAACCGTTCTTTTTGTCTAGATTTTGATTAGGTAATGGTATTTGGCACTTTATTTTTGCTTGGCATTATTTTAGGCATTAAATTAAGTATTTCAATAATTCTAATTCTCATTATATATTTCTTGGCATTTCCTCACTGAGTTGATTCCTGGTTTTTGATTTTGTTTTTTATTTTAGTTCCAACCCCCCTGGTTATCTAAGAACGTGTAAGAACTGATGAGTTAGTCCAAATTTTAACTTTATTGAACGGCATTAAATTGCAGCTGAAAATGATTAAAAATGTTCCTGTAAATCTTTCTCACCAGAATAATTATTGATAACTTTTCAAAAAGTGGTTGAGATACTAACTCAAAAATTATTATTTTCTAGATTTCTATCTAGAAAAATTACTTGATTATGACAATATAATAAATTATTATTTATTTTTTTAATTTTTAATTATTTTTTAATTATTTTTATTATTTTCTTAAAATCTTATAGCGTTATCCTTGTATACGTGATCTTTTTTTATTAACGTTCGTGAACTTGTAATGATGAAGTGTCTGCCATGCGTACCTTCACTTTAAAAACTTCATTTCCTTTTCAAAATTAATCCAAATATGTCTGATTACGAAACCGTTTGCAAAGGAAAATTAAAACTGAAGACCTCGACAATTGAAAAAAAGAAAAACTCAAAAATAAAAAAGAAAATTAAAATTGCCATCGAAGAGACACAGAATGTGAACGAAGTTTGTGTCTTGAGAAAGAAAACTGCTGCTGAAATTGCGTTTGAGAAAGCCAAAGAAAAGAGTGCTTTAAACGAAATGATGAAGAAAGCCTCGAAATCTCACAAGGACAGAATACAGGAATTCAACAAAAAATTGGAAGACCTCAGTGAATATAACGATGTTCCTAAAATATCATGGACAAAATAAATCACTAAATAAGTGTTATATGCTATTATTTGGACGAATCATTGATTCCTTTATATCTTAAACAAGTTTTTGGAAACTTCAGTGATCTCACAATCACAATTTTGATGTCTGCTAGCAGTTCACGATCTGAAGCACTTTAGTAATTTGTTTTAATAAATTACTGTATAATTTTCTTAAGTAAATCTTCGACAAACTTTCTAAATGAGGAGCTCATTTTAAGAAATTACCCTAAAAAAAACTTGTGTCAGTGGTCTTGAAGTCCGCAAATGGATTTGCTCCACTTTGCAGGTTTCAATGAAATGTTCGCCACTCTGATATTGCTCGGACTCATTATCATTATCATTATCATTAAAGTGTTATGTTTTCATTCGGCCAAATTATATTGCAAAATAATTCAATTAAAACAATTTTTCAAAAACAAAATTTTATTTAACTAAAATAATATTTCAAAACTAATATTTAAATTAAAATTACGCAGCTCAGGATTATTTGAAGTAATATCTTTAGCCATCTCTATGCCAATATTTCGCTTATTCTTTGTTGGGATAAAATTCGACTGTTGACGATATAATGGCTGGACTATTAGATGAGATTCCTTCTGGTGGCTTTTCGTTTGATAATTGCAAAAGGTTAGGATGATGTTGAATATTTAGCCGGTAAACGTATGACTTACTGCCGTTTGATTCAGAATATGTTTTTGTTTTCAATTGCACACAACTGATATTGCCTAGTCACGATATTAGACAGATATTTTTTGACATAAAATGTTTTATTTTTGCCGATAATTTTACTATGTAACGTGAAATCAAGATCTATTTTGTTTGTTAAGAGTTTAGTCGGTTTGATTTGGTAGAGTGTTTCAATTTAGAGTGTTTTCGATTTAGGTCGACATTGATTTTTATTTATTTTTGAATATATGTATGTAAGGCGAAAATATATATTGTCATGATTGTATTTAGGACCATTCTGTTATTATTTACAATGTTTACGTTTTGTAGAAATGCGGCTTTAGCGAAACAGGGCTTTAAACACCCAAAAGCATTGAAAACTGGAACAACCATTGCTGGAATTATATTCAAAGTAAACAAATCACTTTTTGATTTAAATTTTTGAATGAAACTCTTATAATTGATTTAGTCTTTTGTGGCAAAGACATCAGATTATGTTATGATTTTATTTTCATGTAATCCATTGCTCAAAAAAAAATTGTTTAGGTAATATTTAGCAGATAAGCTTAATAGGTCGTTCGAGGCACATTTTTGATTAATTATTACTTACAGTCAAGATTGAAATATTTGCTTGATCCTCTTTATATGAAGATAATAATAATTTAAAAGATGTTCTGTATCGGATGCTTCATAACAAGATCTCCCTTCATTGATCCAACTTTTAATTTTAAGGATGGGGTTGTTCTGGGAGCCGATACAAGAGCCACGAGTGACACGATCGTTGCAGACAAAAACTGCTCCAAGATTCACAGGATAGCAAGCAACATTTAGTGAGGAAACCACAATGAATGTATTGTCAGGTGATGAATGTCAACACTGATATTTTTTCCTCACAGCTGCTGCGGAGCTGGAACTGCTGCTGACACGGAAATGACAACCAGAATGATCGAAAGCAACCTGGAGTTGATGAGACTCAACATGGGCCGTACACCCAGAGTTGTGGCCGCCAACAGAATGCTCAAGCAATTTCTCTTCAGGTTTGAATTTCTATGTTATTTGTTGGTAATAACAATTTCAACTTATTTTCTGTAAAATAATTGTTGTGTATTGGCCTTTATTCGTGGTAAGAGGCCACAATTATCTGTTTACTGTCGTTTGAGGAG
Organism: Hirudo medicinalis; assembly: GCA_011800805.1. Classification (NCBI taxonomy): domain Eukaryota; kingdom Metazoa; phylum Annelida; class Clitellata; order Hirudinida; family Hirudinidae; genus Hirudo; species Hirudo medicinalis. The sequence goes on from MPNW01000356.1 coordinate 59,446, forward strand.
TGCATATTATATTTGGTCTTATATTATTTTCTTATATATTAAATTTTTATATATATTTAGCATATTATATATTAATTATTATATTAAACTCATAAAAATTTATGTGCCATTCAATTCAATACTTGTTTATTTTGATTATATTTTGAAATTTGATGCATTTTACAGGTACCAGGGACACATTAGTGCTGCTCTGGTTTTGGGTGGGGTTGACCATACTGGGCCATACCTCACATGTGTTCTCCCTCATGGAAGCACTGACTCTTTGCCATATGTAACCATGGGTAGCTATTTAAATCTCTCACAATATTCACCAGAATATTAAGAAAGCTTTCTCTCTTCTTCAGGTTCTGGCTCTTTGGCTGCAATGGCAGTGTTTGAAAGTCGCTATAAATTGAATATGGAGGTACATGTCTAATGGAATGCCATTGTTTTAGTTTGCATCTGATTCATTGTTTTGTTGTTGAGGTTAGAAGCAGGAAGCAATGCAGTTGGTTCACGATGCCATTGCAGCAGGAATCTTCAACGATCTTGGATCTGGTTCCAACGTCGATCTGTGTGTGATAACAAAGGACAACGTGGAATTCCTCAGACCTTTCAATGTCACTACTAAGAAGGGTGTTAAGTGAGTCCTTTTGTCCTGTTTCCTCAGTTCTTGGTTTAGAATTTCAATTCATTCATTGCACTCCTAAACATGTTCAGTGCTACAATCTAATTTTAATTCCTGCTATCCTAAAGGCAAGGAGAATACAAGTATGCCAAGGGTACCACTGTTGTTTTGTCTGAGACAGTAGAAATTCTTGAGG
>MPNW01000357.1:11782-60438 GCA_011800805.1 Hirudo medicinalis
AATGTTCATTCATTCATTCATTCATCATCCATCCATCATCCATCCATCCATCATCCATCCATCCATCATTCATTCATTCATTCATTCATTCATTCATTCATTCATTCATTCATTCATTCATTCATTCATTCATTCATTCATTCATTCATTCATTCATTAATTCATTAATTCATTCATTCATTCATCCATCCATTCATTCATTCATTCATTCATCCATCCATCCATTCATTCATTCATTCATTCATCCATCCATTCATTCGTTCATTCATTCATTCATTCATTCATTCATTCATCCATTCATTCATTCATCCATTCATTCACTCATGATCATAATCACTCACTCACTCACCCCATCTTTCCTTATTATTCAATCCTCGCTATTTGTCCTTTCAATTCACAAATTCATATGATTTTAAAGCAGCATTAGCAGAAGCTATAGTTGACGCCATGTTGGACATCGTAATCATTGCCCCATTACCATCATCAATGCCGTCATCCTCATCAGCGTCGTCGTCGCCGTCATCATCATCATCATTATCGGCTGTTTCAGCATCAATACCATAATCGTCATCACAGCCATTTATCAACTATCCTCTGTCAGCGACTCAACACAGGATGAAAGTGTGGTATAACGCAGATGGACGTTGTAATCTTTCAAAGTATGGAAATGAGTTCTTAAGCTCAAACGACATGTGGGCTGATGAGTGAGTGAGTGAGTGAGTGAGTGAGTGAGTGAGTGAAAGAACAAATGAATGAATGATTGATTGTTTTACTTGAAAGGACGCAACCAATAATGGGAATAAATCTGATAAAATGAGTTCTCAGGGTGCAATTAATATCGTTATTATATCATGGCGATATATATTAAGGCGTTATATATTAAGGCGTTATATATTAAGGCGTTATATATTAAGGCGATATTACAGAAATTCTACAAAGCAAGGGCCAGGCTTGTGGAAGCACACCTTCCTCCGTCTGACTGACCTAGTAATATAAATTATTCGCCAACAAACACTTTGACAAAACTTAATAAACACCAGAAAATACAGTGCTAGAAAAAAGGTTAAGACAGTCCCTATTTTTTGAAATAACTTAAGTTTAAAACAGCGTACAAAGCTCAAATTTAGAAGAAATGTATAATATCCTTATAGAATATAGCTCGTAAGTTTTNTTGCCCATGATGAAGTGAATACAAAAGAAAGTTTTTGATTTCATACCCTTTATATAGCTTTCTTAATGACAATTTAATGTTTCATCTTTCCAACAAGGCCTTTAATTTGATGAAACGAGCCCAAAACCAGCTGTCGTAATAATATTTCTAAGCCAAAAATCGTTCATTTGCATAATTTACAAGGACCATTGACCCACATGAAAGGAAATTTTACAAGGTGCTTGTAAATGGGTATGTCGTAATAATATCTCTAGCACTGTACCTCTGAGATGACGAATAGCTCACTTAAATAATATCTTTTATTAAGGATAATAACAATGATACATTATGGATATTTGTTATTATTAATATGGATTATATTAGAACATGATACAATAACGAGTTCTATCTAAGCGACTATAATAATTACTATGATTAATATTATTAATTATCACGAATATTATTATTATTATCAATAAAAATTCTGAAAAGTATTTATTTTGTCTTAATCATTATTCGAATATATTTTAATTTTGATCAAACATAAAACGGACAATTGAATCAAAATCGAAGTTAATATCCTATCACCACGCATTCTTCCATCCATCTGTGGACTTACTCATCCACCTATCCACCTACCCAGCCATCCATACTCATTCACTCACCCATCCATTCCTTCCTTCATCCATCCCTCCGTCCATCTCCAAGGTATCAAAACAAAAACATTCAAGTTACAGTTTCATACTCACCAGATGGTCGATGATAAACTCGGTAATTTTTCCGGAACTTTAAAAAATAGAAATCGAAAAAACACGGAGATTGAAAAGAGTCGCACCTGTTCCTCTCCTTGAAGATGAAACAAGAGTCGCCTTAATGGAGAAGCGGTGAATGACCGCGAACGAGTTTATAGAAGACGCCAAGTTGCACCGGCTAGATGCATAGATGAATGCGCTAATGGATGGACAGATGCATGAATTAATGCACTAATGGAAGCTCGGATGAAGGGATGGACAGATGTATGGATGAATGCCTAGATGTATGAATAGATGGGCGGATAGATACATTAATGTTTGGATGTAGTGGGTGGTTGGATTGATAAATAAATGAATTTATGGATGCATGGATGTGTGCATGAATGGATGCATGGATGAATGCATGAAAGGATGCACTGAATGTTGGACTCTTACTTCGAGTAGGGGAAAGTTGATAAATAACCAAAAAGATCGGCTCTGAGTTGCGGAGATACAGCCGACTTTGAAGGATGGACGATTTTAAAAATACTGATTGATTCATTTATTAATGTCCGAATAAATTGATGATTGATAGATTGAACGATCAAACGAGAGATCGAAAGGTTGGTTGGAAAACATATTCTTGACACGGAAGACGACTTCAACGCGGGGAAATTGGCCTCTTAAAGATGTGTCAGTGGCGAGGCTTATTGGGATGCCGTGTATTTCTTATTCCTCCTCAATTTATTCATTATTTTCATCCTTATTGCCTCAAACCGACACACGAATCCACCCAAAATCTTTTGGCTATGATCTCAACAGGACAAATCAAACACCAACGTTATCAATATCGCCATCGTATCATCATCACCATCAGCCCTGCATTGTACCCGCTTGATGTGCAGGTCCATTCTTACCAATTTTATTGGTAAATGTTGTTCTTAGGATTTCGACATGAATTCCATGTGACTCGAATCTCTCAATCAATTGTCCAATCAATCAGGCAGGCACAGATCAACCAGTCAATCGACTTGTTATGTCACCGGCTCGCTAATACGTGCTCTGGATTGAGATGACGATTCGTCAGCAGTGTCTCTTCTCTAAAGTCATCTGCTCATTTATTCAACTTACGGTTCACATCCGAAAATAATTAATTTCTGAGTTGTCTTGCTGTGTCTGTCCATGACCATCAGTTTATATTTATAACATAACCTTCTTGCTAAGAGATTGTAGCAATACCATTCTATTACTTTTGTCAAGCTAATTTTTAAATGTACAAAAAATAAATATTTAAGAACTGGCACAAAATCTGTTCGGTCGTTGTGGAACTCGATATATCGATATATTTCATAAATAACGAATAATTTGTAATTCTAGGCAACCGCGAAAGACCTATTAGCATTGGTATTCCAAGCCTTGGAATGCAATAAATGTTGACCATTCTTACTTTCCAACGTTTATTATGACAGGCGGGTGTGCAAAGGACGTATCCGTGTGGGATAAAAATGGAGAAGAACAGAAAGATAAAAGAATGAACTTGTTTTGCTTTGGATTTCCTTTAGACGATTATATTTAGCGACCGAGTCCTAGGAAAATGACTTTATCGCATCTTAATGGCTGTGCCAGAATAAATGCTCGAATGGTTTTCAAGGGCCAAAATACTGCAAAGAGAATAAGAATAATCTGTCAGTGAAGTCAAAGTTTGTGTGATTCAAAGCAATTCATTTTTAAGGCATTTTTGGTTTGTCTGTCTTGTAGTTATTTTACGTTTTTCCATAATTTCTAAATTATAATGTTTAAATTGCATTGCTTTATAATCTTTTATGGGTTTTCGTTATTTTCAATTATAAACCTAATATGATATTGTAAATATCGGATCTATGTTTTGCAACAAAACACGAGCGGAAATGCGATTTTTAAATTTATCGTTTATCAGAGGCGACTAACATTGAATTTACAATTTGATTTAATAAAACTTTTCTAAATAAAATGACGGACAAAGAACAGGAATCTGGAGTTTCTTCACCTTCTGAGAATCCTAAGCATGAATATCTTGAAGTAACAGGGACCGGTTAGATCCTTTACGAATTTATGGGCAAGACGAAACTGATATTTCGCTAAATCGATTGACATTTGCTATTCATTTTTGAGTAAATAGTTTTTGAATTTAACTTTTTTTGCAGCAAACACAGTCGCCAATCTTATGAGACGACCTTTGCCTCAAGTTTCAGAAATGACAGGTCTGCTTCATAATTGTTTAACATTTTAATTTAAATGGGGGCCTCTGACAATTTTCAATATGTACTGTCCTCAGGATTAATATGCATTGAATTAGAATGCCAATAATGACTGTTAAAGAAAGTAATGATATGCAAATGTATGAGTATGTTAGGTGAAAATATGTTTAATTTTAATTTGGTCCACTTCCAAACATCAAAGCATTGGGACATTCAAACCTAGTTCTCCCAGTAATCTCTAAAGTTTGCTCTGCATAATACAGTAATGCAGCAGGAATTTAATTATTTAAGTGAATTTAGTGAACTGTTTGGAGATGCATATTTTGGTCGGAAAATCTTATTTGCCTGTTTATGTTAACCCTTCTGTCATAAAATGACAACTTAATCCTGTTTGCCCAAATCGTTTGTACACTCTACTAACCAACAGCATCACTTAGGTTTCAGTTCCTAATTAACCTCACATACTATTTTGAATTGTGATTTGCATCACTTTTTCTGTTCACAAATGTTTAGATAATTGCTGCACTTGGCCATTTGTGAGAGGTCTTTGCCGTCTGCTCATATAGCAAAATAAGTAATATTTATTACTTAAGATTGATTTAAACCACTTACAACACTGCAGGAACTTTCGAAAAATTGAGAAACTTGAGGGAAATGATTGCAGAACAGAAAGAAAAGGAAGGAAACCTCCCAGACTCTACCATTGAAGATGTTAGTATTCACTAGGATTCAAATTCTGATTTCAACAGAATGAAATGCCCATGCAAATTATAATTACAACGTTGATGCATTGCGGTCGTAATAGTTCAATGTTTTATTACAAATTCATTAATAATTGCTCCCTAATATTAAAATGTTCATTGAGCATTGCATGATCAATATTACAATCGATCAACAAATACAAGAAGCTTTGTGACTTACTCCAACGATGACGAAGTAAATCCATCGACAGGACCCGAGCGACGACAACACGGTGACGATAACCGTCAACAACACGCTCCTCGGACAGTACATGACTCTCGCGGAAACCGACGAAAGCGATTCGGAGGAGGACGGCGACTTCGTAAATGACGTCGCTCCGCCGAAAGACTCGTCGAATTGCTCTGACGGCACCTCTTCGGAAGACGAGGAAAACGAAGCCACCGTGTCGCTCGAACGCAACGACCACGAGCCGCTCGTACAAATTCTTTCCGAGTCGGACGACGAAGAAAGCGAAGTAGATTCCACCGATCGGGCGAAGAGGCAGAAGTTGGAATGATCGTCTGCTGGGGACGGGCTCGTCGTCGAATTCATTAGTCGCATCGACCCCGTAAACGTTCTGGCGAGCGACGAGAACAGCGTGCGCACGGTGGCTTCAACACCTCGTCCGATGTGAAACTGATTTTGTTTTAACCGATGACAGTGAAGATGAGACGAGATCGTGTACATTTTTACCGGGCGGTTTTTACTGAATGCCGGCAAGTTAATAAACGTGATCTTAAAAGCCACACTTTTGTTCATCTTAATTTTTAAACTTCATCACGTGTGACTCGTGCTGAAAATTCATTGTCTTGCATTCCAACTTGACACCAACATTGTCTGTTTCATTCATCTAAATCTTGATGCTTCAACTTATATGAATGCATCCAGTTGCAACAGCATTTGAACATGCTAGAATCTTGCGATGCAATATTAATGTACGTAAATTTAATTAAATATAAAAATCATTTATAATTTGGCTCACAAAATCCTTATTATCTCTGATTTATTGAGGCAATTTATCGTCCCTGCTCCTGTTATTTTAACAATTTTTGTTTAATAATTGTCAGATTAATATTTCCATCCAATTCTTGGACAATAGGCAACAGTTCCATTCTTGTTGACAAAGATCCTAACCCTTTCCTCTGTGCAGACCTTAGTTAGAGGAACTTCTTGAATCAAAATCGCCTTCATAACAGAGCTTAACAAACAATAATTTTACAAATTAGCCCATTATCGTGGTTTCATTGAATTTTACAGGTCAGTCACGTTATGATTTAAATTACGATGCTGGCCGCAAATCTACACGCCTACTAATTGTTCAAATGCTCAACTTTTATGACGAGGTCAGGCCATTGTTCTTTCGTTAACGTTTTAGTGTCTGGATGGACTCAGCATTGTCAACAAACGCAAGTACAAAATAAAATCACTAAATCAGGTACTTTATGCAGATAAATGAAATTGTTGTATTATAACCCAAGTTCAGATTTGGTTCACGTTCCCTATCCCTCAAGTGGAAGCAAAATCATTCAAACTTGTTTCCAAAATAACAGTAGATTCAAAGCTTCATGTAATCGTTGAGCCAATAAATTAAAACTATCCACTTGTTCACGAGCGGCAAAGCATTGAATGACACGTATTCGGAGCAGGATTACCGTTCCCACTTGCGGTATATACTGAGTCAACGCGTCGGTGGAGCATGGACCAGCCGAGACCATCTCCTTTACTCAGAAATTGGTTTTACAATATCCTCCGCTGAGGGATCTAGAAAAATTGGAAATTGGTGGATAGCTCATCGAGCCACCTATGATTAATAGCTGATAAAGTAGCGCTGGACTGGGTTGCTGTGTAAATGGTCGAGCTATAGTAGTGTCGATCCCGATATGCACTCAAAATATCAGAAAGAAATAAGAGTTCCCAAGTCATCTACCCCACGCAATGCTTACTCATACACACATTCTCAATTCTAAGCAAGACAAAGCATCACTAAGTGCACCAGTCCTAAAACAAAACGTCAGGTGAACTTTTATGGCTACTTAAGCGATCCTGCGTCACCACGAGAAGATCAAATGAAATTGTCATATCATAATTGTTAAGCAAATGTAAGGTGTAAATAAGCATTAAACATAAGCAAACAAAAATAAAAACGTAAAAGAGGTGATGTTCAAAGGGGCATTCAGAGTTTTGAAGAGGCCTGGGACATTTACAAAATTTAGGAGGTCTCTCTGTTCAATTTGGTGTCAACAAGCAACCAGTTTGCCAATTTTGGTAAAGGAAAAATCATGATTCAATTTTCTAGGCCCCTTTGAATAAGAAGTGTCCCGCCCTCTGATAGGCCCTGGTGGAATAAGGGATTCACAACTCGCTAGGCTGGCCACTTTTGTAGAAGAAATCCGCTTGAAAGAAGAGAGTCTTTCTTTTGATAAGAAACTAACAAACAAAACCAAGAAAAGAGTAAAGAGCAATCTAAAACAGCCGACTCTTCAAAATAAAGTTAACTTAAAGTTTGAAAGGCAATGATAAGAGAACTTTAAATATATAAACACTATTTCATAAATGAAAACTGTTGGAAAATCGAGATCAAAATTTGATAAGCATTTATTGAAACATTTGAATATTATCAACTACCATTATTTCCTACCTTTTTAAGGTATTACATGCATTTATATCTTTAATTTTTATTTTTAATCTAATTTTGTTTTTGAATTGCTCATCTAAAGCAGATTTCACATTCTTTATTAACCATGATCCAACAGAAAACAAAATAACTAAATAAATCCCAGAAGTGCAGAAGTCATTTAGCAAGTGAAGCTTAACAATTTATACTACAATGATCTAAAACAAAGAGTCGGAATTCAAAATGTGTGAACAGCTGCAGATAATTACTAAAAATTAGGAAATAAAAATTATTCTTATATTGTTTTATATCGCATCAAAATGCAACTTTCCTACTCAAAATATATTGCAGGCACTGTTTCATCTTTCTAGCCAATTGATGGTGGGCAGGAAACTTTTCCAGTGGTATCCACAAAAATCCGAACTCTGTCCGATCTGTAATCCATGGTTACAGGATCCCCATCACTCACTACATCCACCTTCGTAGAAAACATCATCAACTTCAATTCAATTTTAAAAGACTGGTTCAATTTATCTTCTACCTGCGAGAGATCAGGCCTTTCCTTTACAATTATTTCCTTGGCATAGCTTCCAAGCTGAAAATTAACGTGTAGGTTTAAAATTTAAACGTTGTCGGGAACAGAAGTATGTTACCTTGCCAACAAGTTCGGGCCATTGTTCTTTTGTCGACATGTGAAACAATTGTCTCACAAATATTTCAAACCGTTTCAATCGAACGCCCACCGAATTTCGTTGCTGTCAAGAAAATAACAAATGAGGTACCTCAGATACCTCTTCGAATCTTTTATAATGCCATCAAATTCGCATGCGCTCATGTTTGAGCAATCTCGAGTGCCAATATGGCCCCAAGAAATCCTCACTTAAGTGGCGTCTGCTAACAAGTCCGCTAAATAGAACATTTATAATCGTCGGAACGGTGATAACAACTCCTTCCTAGTGAAAGTAATGCTTCATTTTTTATTTTGAGCTGGCTTTAATTAATATTTACAAATGGAAAACGCAAACAATTTTTAAGAATTACTAACATTTGACATTTCCTAGAACATATTTACGTGAATCAGAAGTTGAGCAGCGAGTCAGAAGATATCTCGTGAAAATACGTCATCTGTAGGCTGAATTATCTTTAGGCTGATTTATCTTTAGATAGGATTTATCAACCTTCATTTATCAACGCCACTCTCTTGTTAAAGCATTCAGACCAGACAACATTGAAGAAAGTGACTAAATATGTCTGTGTTTTATGTAAGCAAGCAAGCTCTGGCTTGCAAAGTTACATGTTTTATTTCTGGCACTGAAAGAGTAGCTGTTGATAATTTTATAGTAATTCTGTCTTTAAGTTAAGAATCGCTTGAATTATAGTTAAAGTTTTCGTTTAATTACTGATAACTAAAACAATCTAATATGATCGAGTTCGATCATTAAAAAGATCTTAAAACCTGGATGTGATTAGGAACGGTTTACATGACGTCTTGTCGCTCTGGGTGGTCTATTAATTCCATTAATCAAAACATGAAAAGAACATATTTAACGCTAACAAGGAGAAATTAATGTTTTAGGGACTCAATGGCCTTTAAACGCCTGAGAAAATAAATACCTTATTTTTATAGGAGTTTCTTAGGTACTAACCTACTTACACAAATTAAGTCACTCACTAATGGGGTAAGGAATGTGTCATGAACTATGACAAAAAAAAAAGGGTGAAGAAATGTGACGTCACATTATGGGGTATCCCTTCTTGCTCCCATGAGGCTCAAATTTCAGATGTGTTTTTGGGAGGGTCTCTATTTTTGAGGTGACACTTATTGAGTGGGAGTTGCTTCTAACGTGAAATCGGTTTACTTTTGAACTCAAATAATTATATCGGATTAAATTTTATGTTTTTCGAGTTTTTTTGAAATTTTATTTAACACTACGTTTTGAGCATCAACAAATTTGGTGCGATTAACGTTACAATATTCATTAAGTGTATGGCATGCTAAATAAACCCTAAAAACTGTAGTTAAAATTAATAGAATAAAAATTTTATTGTCTGATGTTAGCGGAATTAGGGAGTAAATAATTCACGAGTGAGCGATATAAAAAAATTAACCATTTTTATTCGAGATTCGTCTTGCTGAGGCAGTGGATAGAATCTTCAACAAGTCATTAAAAAAAATGTCTGACGAAGATAATGTAACATTCAATTCCTTGGTCAGTTGCATATCTGCATTGATACAGCTTTTGATTTATTTAAAGCTTTCACATATTTTGTTAAAGAGTTGTTGAATTTTAAAAACTAATTAATTAATCGTAAAACCAATTTTAGGCTATTAAGGCACATTATTTAATTCCGAATAAACGTTGTAATGTTCATATTGCAGGGTCTTTGTGATGAACTTTGCAAAGCCTGCGAAAGCATTAACTGGAAAACACCAACAGATATTCAGCGGGAGGCAATTCCATTGGCCCTCAAAGGTCACGACCTCATAGGTGTCAGCCAAACAGGGTCTGGGAAAACTGGAGCCTATATTCTGCCAATACTAAACGCCCTCTATCAGAAGCCAAAGAAATATTTTGCCCTCATTTTAACACCTACAAGAGAGTTGGCAGAACAAGTGGCAGATCAGATTCATATTCTCGGAGCATCGGCCGACATCAAATGTGGCAAGTTTCACATTTAATCCACTATGCTCTCGAACGATTGTTGCCCTCTTGTGTTGTTGGTGTCTCTTCGAATGGTGATGAGCTTGTAGAATTTCTTGGTATTTTTTACAAAGACTATTGCATGAGTTTGATCATAAAATACAACTTTATTACTTAAAATCATACTTAAGTTATTTTATATTTACGCTTGATAAATCATTCACTAGTATTTTGTTTAATGTGAGTCACAAAAATCATCATTAATAAAGAATGCCTAATCATTTTTGTGACCGTTTCGATTACTTTCAGCTGTCGTCATCGGTGGTGAAGACAGCGTGACACAAGTTCTCTGTTTGGCTAAAAAACCCAACATCATCATCGGCATGTCATAAAACTTTTAATGATGTATAAATTAATTAATAATTCAATGGAATTATGGTTATATTAGGAATATAACGTAATTAATTATTCGGTAAAACGATTAAATATTGGTAATTAATTAAGTTTTTATCAGTTAAGTTTTAAGTTAAGTTTTTATCAATGAAATAAATCTGCATCTTCAAAACCTCTCTTTAAGTTACCAAGTGACATTCTGATAAATTTGCATAACTAATCTGCAGTTGGTTGGATTGTAAGTTAATAATTAGCATAAATTATGCATGCATATAATAAATTTTAGTACTGTGTTAAACTGTTGGCTATTAATTGATTTCTTTATAATCATTGCTTCTGTTGACACTTAATGATTTGTTTAAATGACCACAGCCACACCTGGACGACTCCTAGATCACCTGGTTACCACAAAAGGGTTCAGACTCGACATTCTTGAATATCTTGTGAGTTTCCAATTATTGTTGTTGTTATGAGTTTCCGTTTGTTGTCGTGAGTTTTCAACTGCTGCTTGTTGTAGTTGCATGTTTGAAATGTTTGTTCTATTAAAATTATGTGATAAATCCACACTTAATACAAAATTTGTGGACAATGGGGTAATGGTAATGATAATGATGGCAAAGTTGAAGATAGAAATAAACGAGTATCAATTTAACTCTTGTAAATGTTATTCACGAGGACATTAGTTCGGCCGAACTGGGACAAATTGGTGAATGAGTTAAAGATGAGATTAATTTGGATTTTCTGAACGTTCGAGCCGAGCAAGTTTTGCTTCAAATAAATGGATTGTTTTTTTCAAATCGACAATTATTAATCGCTGCAATTATTAATTATTTAGTTACATGATAGAATTAATTGTTGGATTTCCAGGTATTTGATGAAGCAGACAGAATTCTGAATTCAGGATTTGAAGAGGAGGTGTTTAATAAATGTTTTTTTATAATAAATTATTTAATCATTGATTTTTGAAATAGTATCTTCCACGAATCGATTCATCCTTTCAAACAAATTCAGATCACAGAAATCCTGAAGAAAGTCCCAAAGAAAAGATCAACCTTTTTGTTCTCAGCCACAATGACTCACAAAGTAAACTTACATCTCATTTTATTTCAAATACCATTGTCAACACCGTTTCGCCACTTTCGTTGCAGGTCAAAAAACTCCAGAGGGCATCCTTGAAGGACCCGATGAACGTGGAAATATCGGGAAAGTACGAAACTCCGAAGACTCTTCGGCAGAGGATGATGCTGGTGCCTCTGAGCCTCAAGGTAGTCTAAACACATCTATTTGGAATTTTGAAATTGTCATGTTTCCTTTGAAATTCTGAAAAGGGATGTGTATGTAACCATGGAGATGTGGTTGTATAACCATGGAGTTATGAGTATTGATTTGGATTGGAGGCTATTGCAATTACTGCAACAATATCTGCTAATGCTATTTATGTTAATCACTTTTGTTTATCATTAATATTATTGTTAAATATTATTACATATTACTTGATGAACATTATGAATTAACATGTTATTTAAAAAAATATTTGTATTCTCAAATGTTTACTGTCCTTTTACAGGAGTACTATTTGTACTACGTGACAATGATCGCAACATACGACAAGGACAAATCCACGATACTTTTCTGCAACACCTGGGCCAAGGTCCGCCTTTTCACTCACATGCTTAGAAACCTGGGCATATCAGCAGTTGCCCTCTATGGACAGATGACACAGGTTCATAAATATTCAGTGCTTATGTCATTATAATAATTTATTAATTTAATTGAATCCAGCAGGGGGTAATTTTATGGTGATAAGCATATTATGTCAAAAATTTATGGCATTTTTTTTAACTTTATTGTTGAAAATTTGATGTTATTTATTAATGATTTCATACTATTGTTACAATTGACTTTGAAATGAAATGATCTGAATTTATTAAAAATATTTTAATATTTAATAGCTTAAGTATTTTTAACTATTGAATATAAAACTAATATTTCTTAAATATTCCTGTCTGGAATCAGCATGATATCGATAATGATAATAATAATAATAATAATAATAACAATAATTTCAATCAGCATGATCACTTCAAAGAAAATTTAGCAATTAATTACAATTCAATCACAGGAAGAGAGGACAAAAGCTCTCAACAAATTCAAGTCAAAGAAATGTCAAGTCCTTGTGGCCACAGATCTCGTGTCGAGGTTCGTTTTTATTTCACTTGGTTTATTTATTCATTTATTTACTCACATCACTTATACACAAATCTATTTTCACATTAGTTTATTTTTCAAGTATTTTCCAAATTTAATCATCAATTTAATAAAACAACAACTTCTTCCCTGCTATCCAGCCATCTACCCATACATGCATCCATCTATTCATCCATGCATCTATCTAACCATCCCTGCATTCATCCATCTGTCCATTCTTCCATACATGCGTTCACATGACAGTAAAATTTTTAATAATTTTAATATTATTGTTAGGGGGCTCGACATTCCCTTCGTGGACAGGGTGATTATTTACGACGTGCCGAGATCTCCCAAGGATTACGTGCACAGGGTGGGAAGGACTGCTAGGGCAGGTAGATCGGGGACGTCGTACATCCTTTGTACAGAGTCGGTGACTCCCGATCTTGTGAATCATCATCATTACTTTTGCTTTGGGCTTTAAGAATAATAATTTGTAATAAATTTTTTATTTTTAATGGATAATGCTTAAAGCTTCTTGTCATTTTAAAATTTATAAATGATTAATTAAGTTAGATTTGAATTAATTTTCAGGTTTCAATTATTAATCTAACATTATTATTAAATCTATTTGTAATGCTGGCCTTAAATGCATTTGTTTGCAATCGCCTGTTATTAAAAGTTTATTATTGTTGTCTTATTTATTTATTTACACTTACAAACATTTATTAGATGACAACAATTAATATTGAAAGCGCATTTAACCCATCCAGGTTTGAGCTGTTTGAATACATTGAAATAGAAGAATTGCTTGGCTACAAACTAGAGCAGTTCGAGCCAATCAAAGAAAAGGTCGTCGCTTTCAAATACGAAGTCATCGATGCACTTAAGGCTGCTAAAATTGTGAGTACTACACTTTGTGACATAAATGATTGTAAATCTCTAACGTTTTCAATTTCGAACTTCTGGAAATGTTTGCCTTTTTAGACATTTTTAAATATAATTTTAATTTAATGTAAATTTTCGTAGTGTAAAAAAATATCATTTCCATATTTCAGCAAATAAAAGAAATTGAAAGGCAGGAGAGGAAACAACAACAAGGCGAAGACGGTGAATTTGATGACGATGACACAGAGGAAGCAACTGGAATCAGGAAGCGACTGAGCAAGAAAAGGAAGTTAGAGGAGGAATAACTGCATAATAAAACCATTGCATTTCCAATAAACCATGTTATCATTATATATAATATTATTATTATTATTATTATTATTATTATTATTAATAGATAATAATTATTAATTATTATTATTATTGAGTTTGGCAGCAGTACCTTGTATCTTTATTGACATAGTTTAAAAATGTAAATATGTAAAAATATATGATCATATTTTTTTATAAATTACTTCTCCAAGCTAAATACCCTTGTTTGGATGTTGCTTCCAAAAAGTGACATTTATCAAAACATGATGCACTCTGTTGATATTAGTTGTTGGAAAGAACTCTAACAAACAACTTTAAATAAGTCAAAGACAAATTCGTGACAAAGAATTAGTTAACAAAACTGAGGGGCAGTCCATAAATTATGTCATTCGTCAGCGCCTTCATGTGCGCTGGAGGATTAGGAAATGTGACATTGTTTTGTGCCTCTTGAAGGAGAAAGGTCCTCGTCAAGTTCAGTTTGTCAAATCCAATGTTTTTGTATTTTGTTAACGTATCGGAAAAAAGGGAGAACTAAACTGCGAGCAAGATCAAGTTACCCTCTCGTACACCAAGGGATGGGAGACTTGTGACGCCCTTTTAGGGATGGAAGGTAAAACAAAGCTTGACGTCATTTATGGACTGCCCCTAAAGCTAACAAATGCATCTTAAATCATTCTTGAAACAACGAGGCAGTGTAACTCCAATAACGTCTGTCAAAAACAAGGTAGGAATTCGGAATTAAAAACAATTTGTACACATTCAGAAATCTATTACGTTAACAAGCATTAAGTAGGGAGATATATCGCAGCCGGGGTAGCGATCATGTTTACATCTTTGTTAATAATGGCTAGTCCTGGCATTCGTAATGCTGTGAGGATTATCAAAATACATTGTCTCGATCTAGGCTTTATTAACAGAATAATTAATGGCTCCATTTCTGGCCTGCTGTTCATTTAATGACTGTTCGTAAGATCGGACCGAAGTATTCCCGCTGGTCGTTATAACTCCATATTGTTGCTGGACGAAGCAGTTTGAAAAGCTTGGACTGTTTGCCACAAAATACGGAGGAGATGATGATGGAGTTTTTTGAATTTGATAATACGAAACCTCTTCGCCGTTCTTGAGTTGCGACATCAGATCCGACTTTAAAATGAATTGATTTGTTGAGCCAGACTGACCTTTCATGCCTTCTAAATTGATGAGCATCGGACTGCCTCCCATCGTCGGACTTCTTTCCCCTTGCAGAACGAGGCCAGTCTGACCTCTTACTTGTTGCTGGGTGAGTTGATATCCTTGTTGAAAAGATGAATCGTGGATTCCTGCCGGGCGATTTGCCTGAGGGTCTGAAGAATTCTGTCTCTTCTTCGAATCGACGGAATCTGTGTGCTTGCTGGCAATCAACTGTTGCAAAGGCACTGATATGGAGTCATTGGCCGAAAGTCTTGGTGAGGATAGGGCCAAGGACTGCAGGAAGGAATGTTGGTTATGGTTGTTCTTCGAACCAGCGGGAAGTTGTGTGGAATTCATATCGCAGCTGTTGATTGTGCTGTTCTTGTTGGAAACAGCATTAAGAATGCTACTTGGGATGACAACGCTGCTCAGCAGATTGGCTGGTATGTTGACCATGGTATTGGCACCACTGGCGGGAGCGTTGCGTCTGCGTCTCGGCTTATACTTGTAGTCGGGATGGTTGACCATGTGTTCGCTACGAAGTCTCTTTGATTCCTCGACGTATTTTTTCTTCTCTTGTTCTGGCATGGATTTCCAGGCGTTCCCCAAGCGCTTACTGATGTCGGAGTTGTGCATGGTTGGATTGGCCTGAGATATCTTTCTCCTTTCCACTCTTGACCAAACCATGAAAGCATTCATTGGTCTTTTGACCTGAACATTGGAATTTTATGCAGTTAATCTAATTCAATTCTAGTTTATTCGACTCATTTAAGATATCCATATTCATATTTATATAAGCTAATCTTAACCCGATATGGCTTTAATTAAATTAAGAACCAAATTACGAAAATAGAATTCATCATGTTTACCGAATTTACCTTTTCACTGTTTGATTTTCCAATGTTGGAGTCATCGCTTTTGCCATCGGCTGAAGAACACCTCTTCAAAAGATTCCCTGGCAAAGTGATTGTGGCATTCGGGAGGGCAGTTAAATTAGCAGCAGTGGAAGAATTCGGAGACGAATTGTATTGGTTGATGAGCATGAGTTCATGTTGCTTGACCGCCTGTTTGGCGTCCTGAACTGCTTGCTGCAGAAGTATTTTCTGCTGCAAGGACTTCTGAATGGATTGATGGTTCGATGGAATCTGCTGTTGCGGCTGTTGCTGGTCGAGATTCGTCAGGTGGAGTTGGTATTGTTGATGTTCCAGTAGGAGTTGTTGCTGCTGTTGGTGCTGCATGTTCTCGACTAAGTATTGTTGTGCCAGTTGATCGTTTGAATATTGATGGAATTGGTCTGGATCGATTGGTTTCAGTTCTTGGAAGTTCTGCTCTCCTTCTATCAACTTTCCATCCCTATCCTGATTCTGATAGGAATGTTGTAGTTGCAAGTGTTGAGGCTGTAGTTGCTGACTTTGCTCCAACTGCTGGTATATCAAGTGGTTCTGGTGGTGACGATGTTGAATATAGAACAGATTTTTTGGCTTCAAGGATTCATGAGTATTTGCTGAAGAGACACTAATATGATCTGGGAACCCTTGCTGCTGATAAATAATTTGACGCTGATGTCTGTGAGATGGACCAGCCTCATTTTCATCACCACCTCCGTTTGTACCCATTAAGCCTCCATGTGTCGCATCAACCATCTCTGCTTGAGATATAAGTTGTTGTGGCAAGAATGGCTGTTGATTTTGTTGCAGTTGGTGTTGCTGGAGCAAATGTTGCTGTAAATATTGATGTTGCCTCTGAAGGTTAACTTTTTGATAGAATTCATCTGAAAATGAAGCAGCAGGGATGGATGGATCAACCGATTGAATGGCTAATTCTCGTTCCTCAGCCTGTCGTCGTTGATTGTGATATTGAAGGAGGAGTGCCTGGAGGTAAGGCTGCTGATCAGGTGAGCACTGATCTTGCTGCAGATGAGTAAATTGCAATCTAGACATGACTCCGGACGGAGATCCTTCGACGCTTTCCTGCATCTGCTCACTGTTTTGGTTTGTTTGCTCTCCTACTCCATTCATTTCATATTCTGGGGATTGGATTGGATTCTCAACAACTTGATGTGCTAGTGGTGTGCCGGATCTGTAGAGATCGTTGGCAGTTGCTATTGAAGTTGTCTGTTGTTGCTGCTGTTGTGTTTCTTGATCCGAGTTTTCTGGATCTTTTCCATTCCTCATCTGTTGTTCCCTGGCGAGTTGCTCCCGTTGTTGATTTAAATGACAGATTTGGAGTAATTGTTGTTGTTGTTCGTAAGATAGCTGTTCGCCGTTGACTCGAATGTCGTATGCTTGAGAGTTTTGAGGGTCATAAACAAGTCTACAATCTCTACTTTCGTAACTCTTTTCGTCATTTGAAGTAGTTTCTGTCGAAGCAGTATCGACTCCCGCTTGATCAATTTCTCGGTCGGCATTCGTCTGCTCTCCATTTTCGATTCTCTCATCCGTTATTGTTCCATTGTTGTTGTGGTCGACTTTGTTTTCCTCATAATCGCCTGTTGACGTATGATCTCCAGAATTGAACATCTCTTTGGTGTTTGGTGGAGCACTTTTCTCATCCCTTTCAACTTCGTCATTCTCGACATCAACGCTTCTTTTCGTAATAGGTGGAAGTTTCTGATCGTTACTTTCGCTTCTCTTGCGTTTCGCTGGAGGGTACATCTTATCGTTTAGAAATTCAGAGTTTTCGCAGTTCTCAATTCCTATTTTTTCGTTCTCCGCAGTCCACGACATTTTACGGACCTGAGTACCAACATTACATTGTAAAACATAATAATTACAAATTAATTGAATGTTATTAATTTCATGTCTCTGGGATTTGACCTCTCGATCCACCTCGGTTGCACCCGGCAGGTTATTTGCCAGTGCCTGCAAACATTTGCATTAACAGAACATTTCGTGTCTCGACGAGGGAGAGCATCAGTTGAAAAGTGCGTGTTAAATACGAGATTATATGTGAGAACTTTACCTTGGTTCCATCTTCTTTACGAAAAACAACTTAAATATCTTTGAAACTCACTGAATAAAAGTGGCGCTGAGTTTTGAATCCTCCAAATTTTCCCCACTCTAAATCTACCAGAATGTTCTTTCTTCAGCTACATTAAATTAAGCAAACATCCATTGTTTATTTCAGAGAAAGTCAATAGAGACTGATAATTGAAAACGTATACCGTCTTTTCAGCTATGAATACAACTTCTATTCCAAAAGAGGGTCGGCGTCTAAAATAATGGAAAAGGCCTTTTATTGGTATCAGTGTCGATTATAGAGTTGAGTAGACAGCTGTAAAACAATAGGCGAACAGTTATATTGAGTGAAATGCAATGATTTTAATATGAATATACAAGTCGAACTATATTCCTAGGCAGGACGATGTTTGCGATGCTACAGCCTTAGAACAATGACATTGAAAAAGCTGTTAATATAGGTTGCCTTCGAGAATGCTATCTTCCGTCAATGATAGCCAGGCATTCGAAAATTCATTGAACTAGCCGATCAATTGAGTTTCAAAATAAAACTGGCAATTCAAAGTTACCTGGCCAGACTTGGCGCTTCTCATAAAGGATGTTCTCGGCAGTCATATATAACCTTTCTGATGGTTCGTAAAGCTTTAGTTACCTGTCACTTTCACGTGTGTCAGTTGAGAGAAATTTCAGACGATCGTAGGCCGCTCTTTTACAATTTCGTGCTGAGTCTCTGCTGAAATTCGTAGAGACTCTGAAATCATCCAAGCGTGACATGCTGCCAACACGTCTGTTCGGAACTTTAAGTTTGCCTCGGGACGCCTACCTGTGGAAAATGGTTACCCTCTCTTTTTCATCTCGTTATCTTTCCCCGTTTTCTTGAACATTTTTCTCCCATATCCAAAACTATGGATGACTGATTTGTCTTTCTTAAGCTTCATGAAATCATAGTTTTCAACTTAATTCGCTTTAAAAGCTTACCTTTAAGTTAAGCCTACTATTCATTTAGTCTCATTATTTTAAATTCTTACTCCATTCATTAGCTTTACCTAATAGTGGTACGCAGGACCGTCGAGAGTGGGGCACTGGGGGAAAATGACCAGGGACTCGGCAATTTTGTTGGGGTCTACCCGAGTTTTAAAGTATTAAAATATTACAATCACGAACTTTTTTGCTTGTCCATTACCAAATTGAAATAACATAGGGGCCAGAAATTTCAGTCAGCGGCCCTTGTGGTGCGGGTTATGCGATGGACGTCACATGTTCGGACGCACAGAAAGTTAACCACGATTTCAATAGGAACAGACTATGGAGTATTTTATTAGTTGAAATAAATTTTACGAAAATTCGAAAGAAAATAGGAGCGTTGTGGCTGTTTATTGGTCGGCTGTTAAGCCCCTCAGCAAACTCACGTAGTTTCAAGTAGTTTGGTTTGGCAATGTCATGCTCCGGTGAACTTCCAAAGACTGACAACTCTTTGAATAGCTTGAGCCGCCATTGTAATCGGCGTAAAAAAAGTTGTGTTGCTGAATAGCTGGCCGACACAATGCATGCCTAAAAGATTTATCATATCGAATGCGGAGATTATGTTTGCAATTTAGGATTTTATGACATCAGATTGTGTTCATCTAAAAATGATGCCTTTTTTAAAGTCCACTTCTTCACTAAGTGTATGTGAATGTAAATGTTCTGTGCACGAATCTGGTGAAGGATAAATGAATTTGTTACAAAAATCAAGCTGTAATTCGCAGATCACGAAGAGATCTCTGAGCGTAATTATTGCTTCCTCAAATATCTTTGGATTTTAGATCGTGAGAAAGCAAACAATAGGACGACACGTAAGGCGATTCTTACTCGAGGGAATCTGTCTCATCCTTCATGATTTCGGAGTTTATTGACCAATACCCTTTGAATCCATCGACTCATATCATCCAGTGCAATATGGAGTCTGAATAATTGCATTAGATAATACAAATGTAAATTAGTTATTATTTGAAAGATTATAAAAAGTGTTTGCCAGTTTTATGCAATTACCAACAATGTCAAGGAAATCGTGAAATGGTGACGCAATTGAGGCAAATGTTAAGAAAAGGGGAAAATAGAAGAAACATCTATAACAGAAGTCATCTTTGTTTAAACATATCCTCTCAACCTAATATTATTTAAAGCTTACTTATTACTTAATTAATTATTGTGAATATATTCATCTAAGATTGACATCTTTCCTAGTCAATTCATCTAAGTAAAAACAAGCACGATAACAAGTTATTTGGAGTATTGTAAAAGTAAATAATATATTTTCGATGGCTTACGCAAGAATTACGATGAATTTGTAAATAAAGAAATCATAATTCTCCGTGATCTATACGTATGAGATGCATTTAATTTTATTACTGCTAAAAATTAGACTACAAAAAAATAATATCTTTTGTGAACATAGTAGTACTTGTTACAAGTTTTGGAATCAATAAGTAACTGTATTCCTATCGCGATGTGCATGATAAAAAATACCATAAATGTCACCATCGTCAATTTCAATGAGTAAACTATTGCACTAAAAATTCCCTTGGTATTCGACCAAGATCATTGCGTGATCGCTACCTTTTCTGAGCAGATGTTGAAAAAGCATTCTAGGTCTGTGGAACGGCGACACGATGCTTTGAATGCTGTCGATGTTCGGTGGTGGAATGCCATTTTACAGGGTCGTTTTTAGAAATTGCTTTTGGAGGGTCAAATATTTTATTTTTTAGATTGTTCATGTTTTTTTTTACTTTGCAAACAATAAGTCAAGATTGTAATTTTAAAATAATACGTATTTCCAAACGAGTTAGCTTTTAACAAAAAGCTACTTTTAAAAAGTTGTGGAAAAAATTCTAAATTGTGCCACAAAATAATAAATAAAACAGTCTTTACACTGTAGTATAAGACTACAACGGTGTCCACTTTTGGCAACTTTAACTAAAACTTCTTGATCTACTGAGATGTATTTATGAATGCTAAGAAGAGCAAGTCCATTCAGTCTCATTTCACTTGTTTTCTGATACATGACTTGATTATTTTAATAAGGAGAAAGATCTTTTGGCAGTTTCAGTTGAAACTGGCAATGTTGTTAAAATGCGGAGAAGAGTCTTAATATAATAAAATTCACCATTGCAGACTGAAAACGAATCAATTGCTGAAAATGTTTTTATTAATTACTCATTTTTTTACACTTTTTTCTTAACAAAGAACACCCGGAATCAAAAATCCTTGAATCAGATGGTAGTGAATCATCCAACACTCTACATTGTTTGATACATTCCTTAATTTGACTAACTAAACGAGCGTGGGCGGAAGTCACTTGCAAGACAACAAAAATCCAAAGACAGTGAATACTGCATATATGACACCTCCCTCCCAATCATGGATTTCAGTCAAAACCATATCGTCAAGGGGACACTTCTGGAGGTCGCTGGGCGTCTCTCTTCCCCAAAAAGGGCTTCCTGATGATGGGGTGTTTCTGCCTGAAGGACTGTTGGAGCTTCCCACTGAGCTGGTGTGCGTGCAGGTTTCTCAATGCCTTTGTTTTCTGTCTGACTAGTGGTTTCGTCGTTGTCTTCATCCATGAGGAGAATTTGTTCGTAACACTCAATATATTTTTGGGACCCTTTTCCAACTTCGGCATGACCTCGTACAATGTCAGGACTTGTCTCTCCCTCTGCTACGGGTTGACGCTCACCACCGCGGTGGCCGGTTCATCTCTCCTAATGTACAGTCTTCTCTGACCTTGTCCACCCTGCCTCTCATGACGTTCCAGACAGAAACTGTCATCCTCCTGACCTGCTTGTCTGGGGATTCCGGTCTCTGCTTTGTCTCCCTTTTTTTTGCCCTAGTTTCCCAGATGTTTCCCTTGGGTGGTTCTTGCCTCTCGTCCTTGGAGACTGTCAAAGGCACCTCGAATGTTTCTGCGGTGTCTTCGGCACAAGAAACTCTCTGCGGGGAAAAAGCGAACTCGATGATCACTTCAGAATGATCTCTGGTCGTCGACGAGAAGTTGTTGTCACTGGATGTGTATGGGTGGCTTCGACTTCTGATCTTTTAACCTCCTTCTGGGTTGAAACATATGCTGATTATTCTTATTGACTTCCCAGCAGTTCACATTAGGAGCAGGGGCGGGAGTAACTTTGACAGCAATCTGTGTTTGAGCCGGTGCAGAGGATTGCTGGGGTTCTTCGGACCCTTCCCTGTCTCTCTTCGATCTTTGATTCTCCAGATCGATTCCTAATTGTAACTGATTGTAACTTAAGTCCGATCGAAAATGTAGGGGGATTGCTTGCTAATAAAGTATATTGCAGTGGCATGCAATATTCTGTCACCCAGAAACTGGAAAAAGTTTTAAAAGAGGCATAAAACCCCCTAAACGGCCTTGCCATTATTTTTATCAACCGGAGTAGGTTCTAGGAGATAAAGTCCAGTACTTTATTGCAAATCGTGAAGGGGAAAATGCAAAAAACGAGAAAAAGGCAAATTTTTATGGCTGCAACATCATAAAACAAGTTCAATATGTTTGCGTTCCGAGCGTTCCCATTTTACAGATTTTAATTATCGAAAGAGGAAATAAGATAACGTGGTATAAGATCTCAGATAAGCACAAAAGGCGCTGCATGTTTTAGTTACACATGCAATTATGAAGGCTAAAATGCCATTAGCCTTAAAGTTGAAAGGCAAAAGATCTATCAAAAACCATCTGTTACTATCTCAACTCACAACTATTAGCTATAACTATTTACAGTGAACTACTTCAGAGTTCTTCACTAAAAAACGAGCAAAGACCAGTCTCAAATCATAATGCCCAAAACGTGTTAACGCGACAGTGGCTGACGCCGAGCTTTTCCTTTCAGAATTTGAAATCTTACATTTTGAATGGCCGAATTAAACTAAAAATTTCGAAATGACTCTCTACTAAAGATAATCAATTAGTAAGTTCCATGGGCATTATCGTCTCTTTTAGTGGTAAAAGAGATAAAATACACGCATGCCGAGACTAACCACAAGCACTTTATTGGTCAATAATGAATTGAATGTAAGTACTACTAATCTAAACATTCAGGCCCATTATTTGAAAAGTTAGTATCCAATAATGTTTGGAAAACAGGGACTTGAGATCATTTTATTCATTGTCAGATAAAAACATTTCATCATTTTCAGACAAAATCCTATTTGCTTCAGATATCAGGGTCTTTCTAATACAACTAGTACGATATCCAGCTGCCACATCATCTGGCAATAAGGAATAAAGCTTGAGGTAATGATATGACCTAACCCAATAATAAAGGAATGAAATAATATTATGAGTTACATAATTACTGCATACTTACATTTATTAAATATCTTATTTAATCTACTCAAATCGATAAAATTCCTTAGGAGTCCTCACCGAGGTGTTGCTGGATAAGACAATTCAATTTGGATAAATGATCAGAACTTGAAGTATTATCGACATCCTTTGTCTCTGCTAACAGTGTTTCCAGCATGGTTTTCATGACTAGCAATAAGCTTTCTGTAAGATTATACTTAATGAATATTTAAATAATTTAAAGTAATTGCAGTAATACAATCTAGTAATACTGTTTGCAAGCAATTTCTGGCACATGAAATCTTTGAAGTAATGATATCATAACATGTCTTAACTACTGACACGAACCATTATAGCATACCATTCCTCAAAGCATATTAACATTTATTATATCCAGCCTTAAAATATGTAACATTATTTAAATACATAATTTCAAAATATATTTCACTAAATGATTGCAATTGCAATTAGTCGATCTTTTGAGTGCCTTATGTACTCGAGCAGTACAGTGTAGGCTGGGTTGCAAATATGACACATTACGACTGTTGCTATTACCCCCTCATGTAGGAATGCAACCCATTCGGCCAACCTGCATGCCAAACGCTTAACACATGCGTTTAACAATATTTCGATAGCTAGTATACAATTCGCTTTTTGCATCAACAATCACCTGCAATCTGCTAGTACTCTACTGACCTTGTTCCTTTTGCAAAGCATCAAAGAAAATTTTGTTGGCTTCCAATGATGCCTTCTTTTTCAACCTGCATATCCTCGATCCCAGTTGGCTTTTCAACCTTTTAGAAGCTGTTTTCTTGTTTTTGGAACTTTTCTTAATAGGTAACTTAGGACGATGCTCGTGAGGATTTGCCAAATCATTGCACTGCTCCAACATCCAGTTTATTTGGTGACCAATCTCAAGCAACTTCTTTGGGTCTGGTTTCAGGTCGTTTAGCTCAGAGCGCCTTAATCTTTCACTTGATGCTGTTGAAGGTCCAGCTTTGCACGATATTCTGATAAGCATTTCATCTTCTTCATTACTTTCTAAAGAATTTTTAATGGAAACAGCATCATTTTTTAAACTGAAGATATCAGGTGTTGTGCTGATTGTATATTCAATAGGAGTTAGATCCATCTTAAGCAATGAATTGAGATCAGAACTTATTTTTAATTCACAAATGTCAGCATGCTCTGATAAATTTTTAACTCTACTGAAATTTCCTTCTTTTGTAGGATATCCCTCATTCACAAAACCATCAGATAATAGGTTTGCATCAAACATTCTATCTGCTGGGAAATCTATATCTGTGCCACCTAATAAATCTGAGAAATCAAGAGTATCTACATCCATGAAATCAAATGGCGGATGGTTTGCAAAATGTGGATCATCACCATCATCATCAGCTTTATCAATATAATCATATTCAATGTCATTTTGGGACAATTCATGTTTCTTGAAAATAGGGTCTGAGTATTTGACCACCGAATAAGGATTGGAAGGTGGTTTTGGCGACTCAACAGGAAGTGCTTTTGGCCCTCTGCATAACATGTTGTATAGGTAAAAATGCTGTTCCACCTTTCCTCGAATGTATTTTTCCAGGTATATTTTGAAGCCTTAAAATAAAAAAAACACTTGATAATCAACTTAGGATAATTATAAAGCATTTTCAAGTTTATACTTAAAAGGCCTCCACCATAAAAAGTGTAAAAGAAGTAATATTAATCATTAAACTGAAGCATGCCTTAAAAACTTTTTAGATAATTACAATGCATTTTGTTATAACTCTAATATTATTGGTATAATATAATATTGGTGTATAGCATCACAACTAATATAAGCTAAGATGCATTAAATATATTCCCAACTAGGAGACCAATGTTGAAGCTTCGTTACATTAGTTGTACATACTTGCAGTCATTTTCATGGATAAATTCAATCCACGTCGTTCTACTGCAAAAAAATAAGAGACAAATTGTAAACACACACAATCACAGAATATCTGAATCTCGTCCTTAAATGTTACCTACATACCAAAAAATCTCACATCAGAGGAGTTTCTCAGCATCATGCAAACATGAATGTGAGGCATTGTGGAAAAACCCCTGCTATTTTAAACGGCGGAGGTTATAATTTATTGATATCGTATCATATCAGAAAATTAATTGAAAGGGATTAGTAATTTAATTTTATCGGGACTGCTATAATACTTTTACATCCTGATGTGGATATTTGCGCACTTAAAATATGTGTTTAAATAGATAAAATGCACCTGAGCAACTCATAAGACATAAAAGGCTTTCGTTAAAAGCCACCTCCAGATAATTACATTATCTTGTGACTTAATTTCGCTTTAGAGCTGCCCGATCATAAGCTGAGGCCTTGCGCACGGAGAGAACTCAAAGCTCAGGTTTTGTGCTATCCAATGAATTTTTGGTTCCATGACAATAGCTCACTGGACGATTGCGCACATTGATCACAATAAAACAATTTAAACATAAATTTTTGAAAATTGCATTTTGATGCGTAAATATTCAAATTCGTGACGAGTTTAATTGAAATAATAGTTTGTATAGGAACTTTGCACCTGACAAGTCAAAATAGGTAATTCTTATCCTCTACATCTAATTTCTTTTACAAAAAAAAAAATCTGCTTACTCTAAATGCGTAATACATACAACTTACTCTAAAATGCTTGAAATGCTGAAGTATCTGCTTCCAACCCGGCTCCACAAAAAGTCGTGATTGATTTTGAAAAGGCCTCTATCTGTGCAGTTAACATTGCTTTACCAAACGCAGAGGATGTTATTTTCGCTTGTGCCAAAGTCTCATCAGAAAAGTCAACAGTGTTTGCTTGAAAATTGAGCTTGAATAAGACATTGAAGTTAAAAAAAATCCCTTGCTGCATTCGCCTTAGTGCCAAGCAATGAAGTTAGAGCAGTTTTTGGTGTACTTGCAAATTCTTTTCCAGATGAAGCAAGTTCAATGAAATTTTGACCTACTTCTCCGCGTATATTGAAGGCGCAGCTGGGAGAAATCCACAATTTTCTATCAGAGTTTGGAATAATCATGAAGCTGCTGTCAAAAGATCTTTCAATAAAACAAGCTGTTGTGAAGGATTTCACAATGCATTGTACTCTATTTTCGAGTGTAGCCATCCAAGCGTGTGGTCCTTACTGGATGGGCTTGAAAGGGATCTTGCATGCCACAAATACACATTTGAAAAAGCCAGAGTAGGACAGTCAGAGGTAAAGAAGAAATATGAAGTTCTTCATGACCAAGTTGATCACATTGAACTGGGTTATCAAGAAGAGCAAAATAAACTTCGTTTTTTTGAGGCAGATGACTAATTTGCAATAATTTGTGCTTATTGCAAGGATTTATGTAAATTTAAGATTACTCAAATCACTTAACTGTTTTTATTTAACATACCTTTTTCAATATGTTGTAATAAACGACGGTCTCAATACATGTCGAATTCATTCAGTTCACAAATAGGTGGTATCACCTGGGTCACTCCTATGTTACGTCAATTTTGTAATGGAAAAGCAAAAAATAAAGGTCGTGACTGTAAAATATTTTAAAATCCGAGTGGACCATGGACACATTTCCCCACTTTTCTCAGCGACCCAGTCCTTGGCAAATTTCAATCCATAATAACTAGGATGATTTCACAGAATATCGTCATCTCTTGATAACTAAATTCATAAACATAGTCTCTTTTCAATGTTTTTATTTTTATGCTCCACCTCGTCTGCCTCCAAAAAATCAAACAAGACTGTGACAAGAAAAGAAGAAAAATGGCTTCTATATACAAATCGCTCCTTGACTGGAGACTCGTGTTTATCGACGATCTGTCTTGCCCATCTTCCTCTTTCCAGCAAAAAGATGCCTTGGCTTGCTGATGAGGATCCTCCTGTCTGCCTCACCCTTCTTTGAGCCAAGATTGAGCTTCCTCTGTGCCATTTTGGCCAACTTGCGCACCTTGGTGGCCATCTGAAAGGATGATTCCAAGGATGCACAAGGAGAATTAAATAGGCTAAGTATGCATTTAATAAGTCACGTGACTTTGTGAACTTAAATTACAAAACAACAAACCTTCTCATCTCTGACTCCAGATTTGTCCCTTGGTGGAACCCTGGATGCAGACCTTGCCCTTGATGCACTCCTGCCTTTGGAGGCCTCCCTCTTCCTCTTGCGGGAATCCCTCTCAGCGATGCTTCTTGATCTGGCTCTGCCAAAGTGAGTCTGCGACAGACACAAAATCGAAATTCAAATAATTGTCACATGTATTTAAAACAAAATTTCAATACACATTTAATAATCTTTGTTAAAGAGAAACTCACACTTTCGTCTTCGACATCAATGTCCATTTCCTCTGCCATCTTGTTGGCATTTATCTTCTTCCTGTTCCTACTCACTTGTGGTCTTTCAACTCTTCTTCTCTCATTGGATTCCAAAATCATAACCTTCTGCTTTTCTCTGATCCTATAGGTCAGCAATTTGTCATTATCATCCTTTGTTCTCATTGGATGATAATTTCCACAATTCTAATAGTCAATTATCACAATGATGATTCTTATACTGAAAGATCATGCAATGTTGCTTTAACAGCACTATTATTAATATTTGCAATGGTATTTTGTGGTTTAATAATGTTGTCATTTACTTGTTGGCTGTCAGTCTGACATTCTTCGTCATCTCATCCTCCTCTGGCAAGTCATACATACCTGCACTCTGCCTCAGACCTTCTTCTTTCTCAAGCTCAGCAAGTTTCTAAAATGTGTTGGATATATTTCTAGTAGTAATTTCATTAGAGAGATTGTTTAACAATTACGCAATAATAAGTCCGTGATATTTCACAGAATTTACAAGTCAATTGCAAAATCGTTTCAAACCTGCTCAATGTCAGGATCAACAAAGTCTGCAATGTTATGTCCCTCCCATAATTCGGGTATGACATCATACTTTTCTTCAGGATTTTTCAGAAGATAATGTTCTGCAAATTTGTGACATGAGGAGGTGAAATTTGATGAAACAAATTATAGGCAAACTAAATGCATAACTATCACCAAGACCAAAATTTTCAGTAAAATAACATTTTGTGAAAGTGAGTTTGATGAATAAATAATATCTTTCAGTGTGCCCATAAAGATCCAAGCATCTGAAACTCACTCTTAAGATCAAGATAGTACTCATCCCTCTGCTCCATCTCTATGTCCCTCTCCTGGTGATTGGTTATACATTTTTATATTAGACAAATTTCCATAATTTCAGTTAAATAAATGTAAATAACAGATTTAAGCGACTAACTGTTCTCATCATCTTATCAGCATCAATTTTGCCTGCCTTAATGGCTTCAGCCTTGGCCAAGACACTTGCTGGAATAAATGGAACCCTTTCCTAAAACCAGAACTACTTAATCACATCTATTCAACAAAATTACTATTAAACAAATAACCTATAATAAGTTATCATTAGGTCTCAATAAAACAATCCATGTAGTATGGTTAAATGCATGATTGATTTGTTATACCTTATGATCCCTCTTGATTGGCTCAGCAACTCTGATGCGATTGGTTATGTCAACTTTACCGGACCTGACCTTAGCCAAAACTCTCTGCTCCAACAGAGCCATGCATGCCTGAATAATTAAGCATTAACAACTTATTATCAGAGCATAATACAATAATGTCATTAGATGTTGAAAATCCCTAATTTAAGAATTTCTACATTTAAAATAGATTTACAAACACATGATCTTATAGGAATAAGATTAAATATCTCCATCAACCAATCATGTGTGACCAACCTCATTCTTGACCTCTGACACACCTTCTCCTGTCATGGTGCTCATCTCACATATCTTGACTCCATTTTGTTCCAGATCATCCAACATTTTCTATTTTTGTAACAATATAATTTAGCTATCACAATCATGCTATAATTCAAATTCAATGCTAATTGTTAATGTATACATTTAATGCTTAATAATTCATGAAAAGCCCCTCCCACCTGGTACTCTGGAATCAATTCACTCCTCTTCTTGACATCAGTCTTGTTGAGGCAGACCATCTTCAACTTGTTAGCAAAAACTGGTTTCAAGTCTTCAAAGAGATCAATCTGCAATGGAAATCACCCATGTCAGTTACTCATTTGTTAAACAATTTAATATTTGTTTGTCGTTACATGGCTACTGTTGCAATGTTTAAAATGTTTTTGTACAAACCTGTGCCTTGAGTGAGAATCCACAGTTCTCAGATGGATCAATGATGTACATGATGTAGGCTCTCAAGTGGGCCAATGCTGTGATGGCTTGCATCTCAACAGTGTTCCTCTCACTCAAAGAACGATCCAGAAGACCTGGAGTGTCGATGACCTGCAAGAGAGGATTAATATAAGACATGCTACCTTTTATATTTTTGGCACTGTACAGAAAATCAAAATAATGACACTTGTTTGCAATTACTGCCTCGGAAAAGCAAATATTGACTCCAGTCCGAAATATTTAATTCACAATTTGCATTACTTGTTCGGTGCATGAACATGGAATAAATATTTGTAATTATATAATATCCACAATGTAATGTTCATATTTACAAATAGTTGCCAAAAATTTCTTATGAATCTGACTGACATTCTGCGACAACCAACCTGGTATCTGAGAGTAGAATAATCAGTGTGTCCAACATACAGTGACTTGGTAGTGAATGCATATGGCTGGACCTCCACATCAGCTCTGGTGATCTGAATTAATAATAATTGATATTATCAATGTCACCAGTTTAAAAATAATTTATTCATCTTCACTCACCTTGTTGATAAAGCTGGACTTTCCGACGTTAGGAAAACCGCAGAGCAGAATTGTCCTCGTGTTAGGATCGATCGATGGCAGACGAGCCAAGTGCTGTCTCACCTGTTTGCAGATTAGCATAATTGTTCTTATTCATCATAATGGCTTACTATTTACCAAATAACTTGTCTGCATCTCTCAGATTGTGAGACACTCTTGCTCAAGAATTTCTGAATGTTTTGCATATTGGTTTTACTGAAAGTTACTGCTGCTTAAGTGTCTTGACAATCGCATGGTTTACATATTAATCAGCTCATCTTTAAATGTGTCCATTTTCTCCTGATCTGCAAAACATTCCCCATGACTCACCTCT
The DNA here is from genome assembly GCA_011800805.1 of Hirudo medicinalis. Classification (NCBI taxonomy): domain Eukaryota; kingdom Metazoa; phylum Annelida; class Clitellata; order Hirudinida; family Hirudinidae; genus Hirudo; species Hirudo medicinalis. Next base: position 42,298 of record MPNW01000357.1, read on the forward strand.
TCCAAGAACTTGAGTCCTTTGCCCTGCTTCTTCATGATTGTGGCAAAGTAACCGAGCGCTGCCACCTTCAAGCTCTTGCAGCGAAACAAGCTATCAGAATGCTTCATGAGAAGAACATATTTCTTGGCGTGCCTTTGAAAGGAAGGCAATTGGTTTAATAAAATTAATTGACATCACAACTGATTTATTCCAGGTTAACAACTCCTCGAATGAATCCTCCAATTGATCTTATTTGAATATCTTACTGCGTTCGTATAAACTCATGTAAGTCAAATTCCTATCAGCAAACAGTTGTTTATTTTTTACTTCAATTAATGAACTATGGGCCACACAATCTCTTACAAAAGCAAGCAATTAGTTAAAGTTTACGTTTATAACTACCTGTCGATTTCATGCATGGCCCTGTTAATCTCTCCCAAAGCAATCTTGTAGTGGTCCTTGTCATAGAGAACATTCATCAAGTCAGCATAGAAAGGATGTATGTCCTGCAACAAAATAACGTTTTTCATTATTAGGCCAGAAAATTCTGATTGAAATAGATTAAGTTCATGCTTAATCATATACACATAACATTGACTGAGATTTCTATGTGCAATGGAGGAAAAACAGAAATAAATATTAGAAATAATAAATATAAAAATTTGAAATAAATTTTAAATGTACTCTCAAATTTATCTTTTAAACATCATAACAAACATAAACATCATAAGACTATCCACATAAGCATATGAAAAACCTAAAGTATAAAATTACACATTGGATAAAATCGCTGGGAAAAAAAACCTAATCAAACATCATTAGAGTAAATTGATATATCCATGTGCTTTTAAATTTAAAGCAACACTTGATGTAGGTAATTCAAGATCACTATAAATTCAGTAATAAATACACTTTAATATACTGACATCAAGCTTTGGAAAGTCATTGATGATCTGATTGAGCTTGTCGTGGAAGGTCTGTTGAGTGAACTTGATCTTTCTAGTGTAGAACTCCCTAATTCTACCAATTTGATAATTCTTGTGAATAACGGTTGGCGTTTTCCTCTGGGTTTTTGATAGGACTATGTCCACAAAGTCCTGAGCAATTGTATAAAATTTACAAGTTTTAAAAAATATACGTTCAACAAATCGTAATCTCCAAAAAACATCCAAGGTATACACATTTCAAGAATCCTTTATCGCTTAAAAATGTGATTTAAGATAATGTGATCGAAAATTAGGTGCTGCATTGCAAAAATAATGTTTTAGAATGAAGTAAACTTGACTCAAATGTATATCAACCTTTCCAGATGGCACGACAGTAATTCTTTTAAAGTTGTATTGAGCCATTATGTATTTATCCTTAGAAGTACGAAACCAAAACACGCCACTCGTGGGCGAGCTGAACGATATTAAAAAAATATTTCCGCAGAGATTATAAACTGGCTTATTAAAGTTATCTGTAAATATGCATTGAAATATTTTATAAATTTAACAAATCAATATAATCGTTATTTAATTGCATTTTTTTTTAAACATTTTTGTATTGTGTTGACAAATTTTTTTTTTTTTAAATGTTTTAAAATACTTTTACTAGTTCTAACTTAGGTGTTTTAATGTATGGCAGTTCTATGAAGTTTATGAATCGTGCTTTTGAATTTACGACGAAAAATAAACAAAAACTGTTTTGAAAAATTACACATCGTAACTTGCCCATGCCGTTATAAAATATTTTTGCTATTTTGATATTTCATCTGCTCTCATCAAAATGGGATTGAGAAGTTATGCAATCAAAAAATGAATTAAGAACTGCACCTGAAGATATAATCACCAGTGTCACCGCTGAAAATGGAAATGGAGGTTCAGTTGTGCGAGTGCAAGGCATGTTTGTTTTGATATTACGCAATAATAAGTAATGAGAGCAATTTTTGTTGAACTAGAAGTAACAATTCGAGATTTGGCATTACTTTATTTTTTTTTTAAATTCAGAAATATTCATTTATTTTCGTAGGAAAACGAGGGACCGCATTCAAAAGGCTATCATCTCGAGTGAGGTTTTTCTTTGGTTGCAGAGGCTGTTGCCGGAAAAGGAAGAAATCAAGGTCTACTTTAGGTCTACCTGAGGTTTGTTCAACATATGTTTTGTTTAAGCAATGCATTCAAAACAGTGCATTTTTATTATTTGTCTTTACTAGTCAATTTATTTAATATGAGCAAATTATTAGAGTTACATCTTGATGATTGATTTTTTTAATTGTGGTTGACAAAATTGATTTTAAGGTTTTAGAATAACCTGCTTAATGTTTCTTACAAGTTTTACAAATATTATTACATTTTGTTTACTGTAAACGTAAGTGAGTTTTAAAAACACATAACAAATAGCATGACAGTTTAAAAAATGGTTATTATTACTTTCTTCATGACTAGTTAACCTTTGTTACGATGCAAAGCGTATTGAATGTCAATGTCAATTTGCAAATTCTTCAGGGAAAATTCCTCCTGCCAAAAGTTTCAAAAAGTGTGGAGGACAAGATTTGTCTGGTTGTGGATCTCGATGAAACACTTGTCCACAGCACTTTCAAAGTGAGGGTGATCACACATGGTTTTTTATATACACCTTGCAATTTGGCTACTATCAGATTATTTTTATTGTTGTTTTTCTTAGCCATTATTACAATTATTGAGGCTTCTTTACTTGAAATTCTGTGGAATGATGTTCTGTGAGACCAACTCATTGTCTATCAACATTATCATAATTATTAACACCATGGTTTCAACAGGCAAGCAAGGATGCTGATTTTATCATCCCTGTACTGATTGAATATCATGTTCACAAGGTAATCTATATCGTGCTGCCTTTTCATTACAGCTGTCATAGTGATCATCATTGCTATCATCATAATCATCACTACCACATCAGGTTTATGTAAAGAAGCGACCTTATGTCGATCACTTCATAGATACCATCGGCCCATTGTTTGAATGTGTTCTCTTTACTGCCAGTCTTTCAAAGGTGATCAGATTTTATCTTTTGCTAATATTGATTTAGGTTGTCTAAATTTTGTTTGGAAAGTTACAATATAAAAATTTTTACCAAATAATTAGATTACTCAGATTAAATTGCTTTAAAATAATTACAGTTAGTGCAGTTTTAATTAGTTAATTGATTTTTTAAATGGTGATGATAATGATGAGAACATTAACATTACCGAAATGCATGTACGAATGAATAAGCATCGGTTCTTCCAGTATGCAGATCCTCTCCTGAATCTTCTCGACAAAAAAGGAAATTTCCGCATTCGTCTCTTCCGAGAGGCCTGCATCTTCAAGAAGGGCTTCTACATGAAGAACCTCGACCTTTTGGGTCGCGAACTGAGCAGGGTCATCATTCTCGACAACTCCCCGCACTCCTACCTCAACCACAAACAGAATGCCGTAGGGTTTCTATTTCTTGTCGATATTATTACATGGTTTGTACAGGTCTCAAAAAAAGACTAAAAAAAAGACTAAAAAAAGATCCTAAAATTTTACTGGAATTTAATTAATAAATTTTAATGATGAATCAAAAATAGCGGGAATTGGCTATCTCTTCGCTCTGGATGTACACGGAACTCATTCAGTTAAGTGTCGTAATATGTTCAGTTGGATCTCTCAAAGATTTGATAACACCTCCAATTTTGCCTGGAGTTTGTTCATTCAATAGTGACTCAAACAGGCTAATTCTTAGCACCTATAAAAGGGAGCAAAGAATCTATTTGTTTTTTAAGGAGCACAAGGGGAGTAAAGACCATTACAAATTCCTGTGGAGAGATACTCAAAATGCTGCTAATGTTGAGCCATGGTCAGGCATCTCTTGAAAGGGGCTTTCCCATGAACAAGAGCTTGGTTTGAAAATCAAAAAGAGAAAAGATTAACTGCAAGAAGGATAATAAGAGATCATAAGGAGACAACAACATGTTGGAGGTGTTGGTAATTTCAAGATTGATAAATCTGTCATTGGTCATTGCAAAGTGTCAAGGCAGAGATATCAATTTTATTTGGACACTTTACACCAGGAAGAAAGGTGGCTGCAGATAAAAATGAGAAGCAGAAGATAAAATGATGGGGTTGAGAAAGAAACTGAAAACAAGAATTTCTCAGATTAATGGTGAAAAGCATCACAATCAGGAATGCAGATCTTTTGGTCCAGGCCAACAGCCTAAGAAAAAGATAGAGGAAAAAGCTGCAGAAATTGCAAATTTAGAAAGAGAGCTTAAGGATTGAATTTTGTGTTAAAAAAATGATATTTTCAGCTTTCATGTATTTCTATTTATTACAAATCGAAAGTCTAAAAAATCTCCTAAAAAATTAAATAAAAAGTCCTAAATCTGAGTTTTCAGATTCCTGTACGAACAATGTCACTTATTAATGTCACTTATGACCTTTCGGTCATCTGTAAATTAGATTGTTATTGCTACTGTTTACAATGAGTGAGTGGTTTATTTGAACATCTTCTGGCATTTGAGATACCTATCTTAAGATAGGCCTATAGTCATTTAAATACTGCTTGCTATGTATGGTTAGATTGTGGATAATTTATTATCAATATATATTATCATTTAATAATAATGGTTAGATTCATTGTAGATTTTATTTTATTTATTTCCAATGAATTGAAGGGTCATCAATGACCACTTACACAAATTCGTAAGTGTCAATGAAAATACAGAGTAAATAAGAACATAGCATGATAATTTAAATGAATCACTAAGAACTTAAACTTAATTAGAGCCAAGTTTTAACTACATCCATTATTATGTTATTTTATGATTTTGAGAGACATGCCTTTATTGGCCATAGCACTTGCTTTGTTAAAATATCCCCAGATTTAAATGCAAACCTTCTGGAGTTAAATAGAAGCTTCTATCTCCATTTCATGTTGTTTTTCAGATTCCAGTCAAAACGTGGGTAGGAGATCCCTCGGATACTGAACTCTTGAAACTGCTGCCTTTGCTGAAAGCCCTGTCAACCTGCGACAACATCTACAACTACCTACCTAAGATCGTCTCAGAGACCTCAGTGAATTTCAACTTCCAAGAGATTTTCAGTCAAGTACAACAGTCACTTCTTTCTGTATCCAATAACAACACCAAGTACTCTAATTCTATCCTTACTCCCTACAATTGCCACTACAGCAACTTAAGGAAAGTCAGAAGCAAGCACCCGTACAAAGTCAATGGTCGGGATTCTTCCGTTGACAAAAACAAGCTTTTGCCCGTCGTGAATATTCACGTGCATCAGTCTTTCGAGGGCCAACCGACGTCCACCCGAAGATCGGCCAGGCAAAGAGCCGAGCAATTTGGTGAAAGTCGTTCCAACCCAGGAGCGATGATGAGTCATTTGTATGAAGGTGGACATTCCTCACGAAATACCAAGTTATCCGAAACATTTCCAATGGTACATCATTCCACCTCCTACGTCAATGGTTCGAGGTCTTTGTTTTTACCCAGGAATTTGTCTTATCGGCAACTGTCGGGAAGTTGTGACGCCAGCTTGATATTTTCTCCCGCACCGCGAAGGAATATTTCGCCTGTTTTGTAGTAGGAGGCTTACATGTCGAGGGGCATGGTGTTTAAAAATAAGAAAAACTAATGGTGATCCATTTTTGGACTCTGCTACCACTCAAATGTATTTGCATTTTATATCCTGTGCTTTATATCCTGCTTACCAAATTTTGAGTGGGCTCTGTCCTTCCTGTGCTAGTGGTTGGATCACTTTCAGCTAAATCTAAGTGTTGTATTTTCTTCTATGTAAAACAATTTTTGTCACTCGCATGAACATTCTGCATAAAAATGAATTGTACAAATCCGACATGTTATCTTTGTGCGGATCAATGCGCTCTCCCAAGACATAATAAAAATTAAGCTTTACTGAACCCTTCGAGCTGCTCAAAGATGTAATCCCCCTCCTCGAATTCAGCGGCTCAATTCCAGGTAATTAATCCCAATTTGAGCACAAAAAAGAATCAGTTTGTGAAATGTAATAACCAGTTATCATTTGCATTTCAACGACTTTAATTTCGAGCCAAATGTCACACCTTAGCTTCAACTGATTTTCTTGATTCACTCGATAAACAAAAAGTAAAACATGTAAACAACCAGGTGCCCTTGATGTTCATGAGGATCAACAAAACACCACTGAAAGTGCTGATAAGTGTCAAAATGGAAGAACATGGCTTTCATTTGGCAGACAAATTCGAATGGAACACAAAAATCAAATTTAGAAAAAATACAAACAAAATCACAATGGATGATCGACGTGAAAATGGATTAATTACTGCAGCAGATGGCAAGTGATTCCTATGGTGCTCATCGCCAATAATTGATTGGCAGGAGAACAAGATCAAAGAGATGGAGCTGGCGAAGAGGCATCAAAGTAACTTGGCAACAGTAATACTGCTCGTGCGGTATCATAGGTACGGCATCACTTTCATGGAGGCTTTGCTGTGAATTCTAGATAATAACGATAGGAGCTGATAAAGATGAACAAGGTGATGTTACACCGCTTCAACCTCTCCAAACTTTGATATCTTGGTCAAACTAAAAATAGAAACAACAACCAACAGTGCAGAACAAAAATCTAAAGATGTGGATGTGGATTAACCAATGAAAGTGGTTGTTTACTTTGACAGGCTGCATTTCCAAACAACAAAGATGATGAATACCATTGCAGGCCAAACAGGATTACTGATCTAAACAAGCCACTAAAGAGGCAACAAAGCAAGCAAGACCAAAGTTATCCCTCAACAAAGAAAACTAATCCTGCACTCAAAAACCTGAATGAGAATTTTAAGTGATCACAGGTCACACAAAGTGTTTATGTGAGCAAATCCCTTCAAAAGACCTTTCAAAGCTCTGCATTTAACAATTGAATAATTTGAGCTTGTAACTAAATCCAGACAAATCAAGAAAAGCATTTCCAATTCAAATTAGTGCAAAAAAACCCAGGCAAATGAAAACTGCAAAACACATTGAACCCTAGTTGGACAAATTCTTCTCGCTCTTCGGACTCTATCAATGAAACCTCAGTGGTCGAGGATGCGCAAGTTGCCAGACACAATCTTATTCTCGAGGATGGCACCAGGGGGGATGTCAATTCGATCCCCGTGGTTCGCTATAATGATCACTGTGCCCTGAAAGAAGAACAAATAGCTCTGAAGAAGGAGTGATAAAATAAAATCAAATTAAGACACATGTTGGTCACTATGAAAACCAGTTCTGAGTTGATTTTTAAACATTAGGAGAAATCCAGATGCCAATCAATCTCTGCCCACCTTGAGAGACACACCCCTTCCAAAGGTGACATCTCCTGATACAGTCAGGTGATCCAGCTCCAGCATGTCTGGGATACTGGCAAATCTTTGGAGAAAATCTTTCACCTACAAGGCACACAGCAACAAACTTACATTCAATGTTGCACAAGTTAATTTCAACAGTGAGATGAATGATACGATTCAGCAAATAAATGATTAAAATATTCGTTAATAATATTTAAATAATAATAATAATAATAATAATAATAATAATAATAATAATAATAGTAGTTGAAACAAATACAAATTCATGAATAAAGCCAACGATTCACCTTCGTGAAAGAGTTTCCAAGTTTGACCAGAGGCACAGTTAAGAAGTTTCTGAATGAAAATAATATTTAACAAAAATATTTTAATTAACACAATAATTAAATTTGTAAATGGAAAAACATAGTTTAAAAAATCTTTATTAATATTTATTACCCAGACAAAAAAATTATCAAGAAAACAGTAAGGCAAAATAAAAGTAGCAGTGAATACCATAGTACTCATCATCATCACAATCATCGTAACCTCTTTGGATTCATCTCAAGGGATCCATGTCTGAGGCTGTACAGGTTGCTCATGATGATCAAGAGGTCAGAGGTCGTCTTCACAGGCAGGAAACGACTTCTTGGCACGTTGATGCCTGTGTGAAGTACCCCTCATGTTGTACTTGATTAGAATATATGAATATTCATGACATATTTATGCATTCATTTGTACTGATAAGGTTCATCCCTGGACCAATTTAAAAAAAAAACTGCTAGTTTGAAATAAACAAAACTAATTAATAATTCATTACCTATGGATCCGTCGAAGCATTTTATGGCTGCTCCGACAGCGGTCTCCAGTTGCACCACATTGAGTCCATTTTCAAGTGTCTAAACATGGTGGAAATGGCATTACTTTGACTAATAACATCATTGAAATGTTGTGACGATGAGTTAACGAACGTGAACGCGAACATGTCTCGCAACTCACTTTGGGATTGATGATGATCTCCAACCTGATGACCCTGTCCTCAATGACACGATTCATGGCCGGTAGGTTCACCCATAAGTTGTTGGTGTTGAAAATCCTGATTGGTGATGATAAGCAATTAGTTGATGATGATTATCACAATGAGGATGGCAATGATAACAGTTACTGAATGACCTATCACAATAAGTTCAATGGGCAAATATGAAATAGACATATTGAACTGACTTGAACTTGCTGACACTTTTGAACTCATCAACGTGCTCTTTGGGAACTTGGGCGATCTCAAGAAGGCGGAGCTTGTCCTCGTAGACGACCAGAGTACCTCCCTATTATGAAAATCAACCAATGAGAAAAGGGTAAATGTCATTTTGAAGGATGCATTGAATGCAATTTCCTAAGTAAAAGCAACAGTTGTTACATGTTGTGTTCTGGGAGATGGGGATTTTATAAATGGTCTAAGTGCCCCTGATGCTTACTTTTGTTCTATTCATCAAGTTATGCTAAGGACTTTAATAAAATACTACTACTACTACACGATGCTTATGCTTATGGTTATTTACAAATTCACTTATTATTATTTTTATTATTATTATTATTTCGAAACCTTTATATCTGCTCTAGTCTTGTCAGTGACCTCCATGACGAACTCAGGTGCACGTCCCACTGGCGGGTTCAGCAAGAAATTCAAGATGTCTGAAGTGAAAGGTTGTCGACATGCATGTTAATTAACTGAATTGATGCATTAACATGCAGATGAAGATGGCTGTGCCTTAATTGACATTAAGAACAATGCTTTCTAATCTTTCTCATGCAAACTTACAAACTTCAGGGTCAACTACAAACTATGCAAACATTTTGAATGGATTCTTAACCAAAGTCCTACAATTTCATGTGATAAACATCAGCATAAGTTTTTAATCATAGCTTGGAGAGACATATTTCATCACTTGTTGTCATACGAATCTTCAAAATACCAGTTCTTATCGCTACCAGAGCACAAATCGTTTTCTCCATTTCCAAATGCCTCTCAAAATTAAAGTTTACAATCGTAGTTGGTGTCAGTCTGATAGTGTCAGTTTTATTTATTTTTATTTGATTTAATATAAAAGCTTTGATGTACTCTCTCCTCCAAAAGACCACCTTCCTTAAATCTCCCCATTAACAAGACAATGCACAATGGCATCCACAAAAGCGATGACGGGAGACCCACGACGTCATCTTGCTGAAGCATTCAGAGCTGATGCAGTTGGTACTTACTGGTAACGATGATGACGATGATGATGATGATAACGATAATGATGACGACGATGTTGGTGATGGTGATGATAAGCGATGACGTGACAGGCGACTCACTGATGTCCACCGTAGCACCGAGGTTGTCCATGTTCGAGATGAAGACGTATTCTCTGCCGTCGTCAATGAAGTGTTTCAAGAGGCCCGAGTTGTAGAAGCTCTCATACACGTCTCCGTGACCAGGAGGATACCAACTGTTGTCGTGGTGACAGTAAAGGTGGTGATGATAACGACGATGTCATTGCGATGATGATGATGATAACGACTATGATGATGACAATGATGATATTAGCAAATCAAATCAAATGAGAGATCAAAGTTCAAGTTGTGACTCTTAAGTGTGGCAATAAAAAAATCGGTCTCAGGATGTCACGCGGGCTCATCATCGTCGTGCAAACAACATGCACGATTACGATTACGATTATGATTATGATCATGATTATGGTTATGAACTATTATATCATATTAAGTATGATCATGATTATGATATAGTCATAATCATCATAATCGTAATCATGATCATGTTGTGCCTGCCAATATCATTAATTTGACAATGTTAATTTTTCATACTTCTATACTTTTTCATACTTTTTTATTTAGTGTTAAAGCTAAGGGTGAATATTCATTTGAGAGCTAAAACGCATCCATCGTCATCATTATCATCAAAATAGATTGCTAATGCATTCAAATACATCCAACAACAACACATCAGACAACAACAACAGTCTGAGCCTGGGCTGACCTGATTTCTAGAGGCCAAAGTTCGCATCACATCCAATGAATGCGGTTGAAGGCAGTTTTAACTGCTGCAGCTTGTAAGTAATGCATTACTGGACTGATGAAACTTCACCTCAAAATTTCATACAATACACGCTGCAGCGATGATGATGATGATGATGATGATGATGATGATGATGTGCTTTACTAATGTTTACTTTACTGGGCAAGTCAAAAAAATTAATAAGAGATTAATAATAAACACAACCAATATTTTCTTTTGGTTTTAGGATATCCCTTGGGGTACTTCTGGGTTTGTATTTACTTTTGGGTTTGTATGTAATTTTGGATTTGTTTGTACTTTTGGGTTTGTTTGTACTATTTCTCATTTTGTGAATATTATTTTCTTTTCCCTCCTGCGTGTGAATGAACTTTAATGGAACTAAGTTTCCAATCTCTGATAACAGAGATTATCATCTTATCATGGATAGAAATAGGCCAGACAGCCCATAAACAATTAAAATTGCGTGTTGATTGCTACTATAGCAACACGTACAACACCTAGAATTGTATTACATCTTCCAGAAATAATTACAACTTGGTTAATTATAATGCAACTTAACCACTTATTTATTAACTAAACACGAAGGCCAGAATAAAATAAAAATATGAAACATTAAACAAAATATAACTTTCACAAGCTAACCTGCAAAAAAATGTCAAAAACAAGGACAAATCCCATCCGAGCCATAAAAAGCACGCCGAAAGAAGGAAACAACGAGAGGGATAATTAATAAATTATGATAATGAGGGGAGGCAAACAAGGAATACCAAGCAGTGCGCCAAAGGGTAGAGTTCCAACAACTATTAGGTTGAAAAGGTGGAAGAGAAACAACGATCAACAACTGGTGCTCATGACAATGATGTTTTCAAGTTACCATTCAGCATTGGACAGTCCCCTAGAATAACTGAGGGGTGAAAAATTTTAAATGACAACAACCGTGCCTAATAATAATAATAATAATAATAATAATAATAATAATAATAATAATTCATAATAAATAACTCATCAAAATTAATACTTATAGGCGATAAGAGCTTAATCATCATATTGCATGCCCAGTTATATCAGTAAACAAACATCTTACAACTTTATAATATCAAACCCATCAAACAACTATCTGGCTATATTTCATTTTACTTCCACATTCACCAGCATTATTCCACAGTAATTAATAAATAATAATATCTTAATTACGTCATAAATATTATAATTACTTAATAATTTATATCATTATCAATAATAGTAAGGTCCACATTATCAATATTCTTATAGGCAGTCCAGTGAAATAAAAGCCTAAAACAATAGAAATGAGAAATTTTTCTAAATGTTATTACTAGCAACCTATCATCATCCTAGCTATAATTATCACCAATGTTAATTACAATATTAATGATAATTATCAATATTATTACTATTATAATTTTTATTGCTATTAATAGAGCTGTGCAGTCATGATTTTCAGTCGTGATTTGAAATAGCAGCCATTCAATGAACATGAGACGACAACCTCATGTAATTCATCACTTCCACATACTCGACATATAAACAACGTAACACCCATCACAAAGAGACAAAATAATAATAACAACAACAACAACAATAATAGTAATGATGATGATGATGATGATTATAATAATAATAATAATAATAATAATAATAATAATAAATAATAATAATAGTTAATTTATAATGCGCCATTTGCATAGCGTCAGAGGCGCCTTGTGTCTTCGTTAGCTACATGTTGGTGTCCTGAAGAGGTGGGTTTTCAGGTGACTTTTGAAAAGCTCCAGGGNATTAGAACCTCACTAGGTATAATTTGGTCGTAATGATGATGATGATGATGATGAGAATAATAATAATAATAATAATAAAATTAATAATAACAATAGTCAAATTAATAATGATAATAATAATAACAATAATAACAGGCTTAACAACTACTGATGTCAACAAAAAGACCATCATCTACATCAAAAGATAAGCATGCAAATTACTGCATGGTAAATAGAACTTGGAAAATAATTTTCACATGATGATGATGATTTAGATATTATTTGATGATGATGACCTTGATCATGGTATAGATATGCATTGGATATAAATAGAACAAGAACAACAACACTCTGCTATGTGCTACTTCTACAACTACTGCTATTGGTGTTGCGTTTAATTTACTCAACATCCACGATCACATCGACCGAAACATGCCCGAGAGAAGTCTCCAATGCCAAACAAACCAATGCAGTGGAAACAAAATGATAAAGAACAACAAAATCAATACAATATCAATACTAAATCAACATATTCTAATATCATCATGAATATTAAACATCACTTTAGCATGTTAATTTAAAAATGTTATCGTAAAACGCACGACTCGAAAGAGGCAAACTTACGAGTCCAGTTCCTCCGCACTACAGCTTCTACCAATGGGAAGCAAGGACTCCCTGTTAATTCGTGGATACCTGGGACAAGTTATTGTGATGATTGCGATCGTCAAATGTGTGAATTTTTAACAACACAGTCGACAGTTTGCACTGAACATCCTCAAAATCATAATCATCACAGTCTTTGTCAAAATCGTTCGTCAAAAAAAAAATCACCAAATCTCAATTATCTTGTCACCGTCATTCTGACGTCATTATCATCACAAGTCTCTTACTTTGATTGGTTGAACATGTGTATGTTCACTTCCATGGCTCCGTATTTCCTCAGGGTCTTTTCGGTCTCCTCGGCCGTGTTGAAGGAGTTCATGAGGACGAGAGGCACACTGGCCCCATAGGTCTTGTTTAAGTTCTGTTCGAGGTGATAATGACGGTCTTAACTTCGGAGATGATGATGGCGAAGGTGATGATGGTGACTCAGCATAATTGAGAGAGGGTGATGCATATTATAATGATGAGAAAAAGGTGGATGTCAGCAGCAGTGATTCATAGCTAAGGAACACTATTACTGCTCACGATGATGATCTAAAAATAAATTCAATCATACCTCAATCTGCTGAACAGTGAGGTCAAGAAAGGTCAGCTCGTTCCTAACTGAAATGAGGGACTTGGTGCCAGTGCATCCCATGCTGGTGCCCAGACCACCGTTGAGTTTCAGGACGACCAACTTGTTCAGCATCCTCTTAATCTCCTCTTTGGAGATGTCCTTCACCAAGCCACCATAAGGCCTTATCTGAAGTTGTGTAGGTCAAGTTGATCGTGTCGTTGCCGATGAATTTTACTCATCATATGATGATGATGATGCTGGCGTGCAGGTTGGCCTAATGGGTTGTGTTCTTGCATACGGCGGTAATAGCAACAGTCGTAATGTGTCGTGTTCGAGTAGCCCGCGCTACTGCAAGCGCCCTTGGGAAGGAGCGCTATATAAATGGTTTACAAGAAGTGCCTCTGACGCTATGCATACGGCACTATATAAATGAACTACATTTACATTTTGATGATGATGATGATGGAGATAACAACAACAACAACAATAATAATAATAATAATAAAAACAACAATAATAATAATATTATGTTCATTTATAAAAGCCACAAACATGAGCATCTTCTGATAGAAGAATGTTGTGGTGATTTTCACAACAACGCTCCCAGTGACAATAACGACGCCACAATGGAAATATCCACTGAAGTTGCATAGGAGGTGATGATGCTTACTTATCTCGTCATCTTCAATGATGACCAACATTGAGTAACATTAAAACTGTGAAGGATGAGTAAACAAAAACGCAGCAAATATCATCATCATCACTGCAATCATCACCATCATCACCTACAGCATTCTCTGGAGGAGGAGATATGTCATCCCAACTGACAGCACTCCCTGACTCGTGGAGGAATCGTTCGAAGAGTCTCTCGAATCCATCAAATTCTGCCCTGATGTTCTACAGAAAGAAAAGTCAGAAACACCATCAATAATTGAAGAGTAATATTTAAAGTATTATATTAACAGTAAATATCCCCCATTTTCAAAAGCATTGCATGAACCGTTTTAGGCATACTGTCGTGTCGACAGGCAGGCGTCGGAATCTAAAAGTTAATAGATAAAGAGCAGAGCTATAACAACGAGCTAGGATTGATCTTAAAAATCACCATCACTGGCACGATTGCTGCCTCTGCATGAAGGCAAACAAGACTTGATCGAAGACTTTCATTCTCGATAATAACCTCCATTATCGAAAATGTCGAATCGACGCGAAGAAAATAACTTGAGAACCGTGACCAAGCAAATAATTTTGAACGAGAAGCATTTTCAACTGATTTTTCTTTCAACTGCTAAGGATTATTTTTCAGTCCCACCAAAAAACCAAAAAAATTAAAATCCATTTAAAAATTATATTTCTGCTTGTCAAACTGGCACCCGGAGGAGTGTCTCAAGAGAGTACATTACGAATGAATTTTGGTTCATAAACATTAAAATTACTTCTGATTGAGCAGTTTGTGCTCAAATGAACCTCCACTCATCTGCCAAGATAATTTAAGACTGTTGCTCTTCAAGTTATTTTTAGAAACATCTCTTAGCCAACAGAAATAGTTTAAAATTGATATATTTTAACTGTAATCCTATTGCAAATGTTGTGCTCAATGCCAACAAAAAAGCAAAGCTTGGACATTGATATCCTTTATCAAGGCACAAGCTGAGTTTCGAGCCGAAGTGACCACAAGATGTCATTCATTAATTTTTTTAAATAAAATTGAAATTGCGTCTAACATGTTTTAGCACAATGACTTCATTTATCAATTTGTGTAATAATAATCAGTTAAATGACGACAGGACATGCAATGTCATCAAACACTAACAATATTAAATTAATCTGATGCAACTGATTTTATATTATAATATAAAACCATATTATTATTGAACCATAAAAGTACAATTTCATTCCAAAAATTCATCCTGAATGACAAGTTCATAAAGTCTCTTTATAAATTACCAAGTCAATTTGTTCCAATTCCCAATTATCGTCACAAGAAATAAAAATGTAAATAAGAATCCATTACAACTTACAGTTCTGTGCTCAGGTTTGGCAGTAACAATGAGCTTTTCCAGCTCCTTGTGGAGGGACTCCCTGGCATTGTGGAGTGTCATTTCTCGGAACTCTGCATCTCTAGCTGCGCTCGGAGTCCTCCTGTGAGCTTTTATTCCGACCGATGCCTGTTGATTGAAGAGACTGTAACCATCGATGCTGTGTCCATTCATGATTCTGCTTCTCATCAAAATACTCTGTGCTCTATATCAGATTTGTTGTAGCTGGATATTATGTGTTTGAGTCTGCTACTGATACTTTTTATTGGATTTGTTTCTTTAGCTAGTCTAATGCTTAAATTAAAATAACCTCAATATTATTTGAATACTTATTTGAATTTCAACTGTTTGGAAACTTTAGTAAGTTTAAGTCTTCTGCCACGTTTCCCTCGCGCTCAAAGTTTAATGTTATTAAGGGCCGTCAAGTGGCGCTGATGAATAGAACTAGCATAGCAATCTTTAAAGCACGTGACATTGCTGGTGACGCGTCACCTCTGAGGCTCATTGCAAGCATTCTTGTAGCTTTTCATAAGCTCGTTAGTTCCTCAAATGAAGATTTGTTTGACAGGTCTGAGAGAATACCTAACAAAATGAAAAATCTCACCATATTCAAACCAAACGATGAAACTACTTAACCAGAACTTATTTACAAAAGCAAACGAATCCACGGAACCCTGAAACCAACTGCTATTTTTAGACAAAAGTCAGTTTAAATGTGACCTTAAATCGTAAAGGCGTTTAGGTCTTACTGTAACTCGGTAAAACATCAGGTAAAATGCCGGAATATTTCATTTAACAGCATTAGATTTTATTGAATGTTATTAAATAATACTCCTAACATTTATGAGAATAATTATATAATATTTTTTTAAATTAAGTAATTGTTTAAGTAAAGCTGAACAATGACCTTGAAAGTATATTTCGACCTTCACCTTGAATACATTTTAACTTTTGAACTTTTAAATTTAAAAATCATAAAATTATAAAATTATATTTATGATAATTTTATATTTACATCAACATATATACTTTTTTTATTCTTTAATATGTTCCTCAAGATTCTTCTGAAATGGCGAAAATATGATAATTGTAAATATAAACAATTATTTGAAAATGGCCCA
Source organism: Hirudo medicinalis (assembly GCA_011800805.1). Lineage (NCBI taxonomy): Eukaryota > Metazoa > Annelida > Clitellata > Hirudinida > Hirudinidae > Hirudo > Hirudo medicinalis. The sequence continues at coordinate 58,815 of MPNW01000357.1, forward strand.
TGTAGCGCGTCATTTTTGTTTAAATGGCACTTTTAAATGGTTTTAAATATTTCCTTGTAAAATTTACCACTTGAATATTAAAGTTATAAATTTAGTCATTTGGAGAATCAAGAACCACGGCTTATTAATAGTTTAATGGTCGTAACGTGTTCTCCGAACATTAACAAAGTGACTTCTGCTGACCCTCGCGACCGTAGTAACACTCGATGGACAGAAACGGGTCACATATTTGTTTCTTCTGAAATTATATATTTACATAACGTTTGAGACTTAAAGCGCTTGCAATTCCTCGCTTTGTTAATAGAGCAGTGCTTTTTCGCACGAAATATAGCTTGAGAATTTTCGCACTTTGGATGAATGAATTAGTAACAGAAAAGTTAAGGCATTTGATTTCATTTGTCAGTGATTATGTGATAAGCTAAGTAAGCTATAAGTAATGTGATATGCAATGCATATTTAAATGATGTAATGCGCAAGAAACCATGTTTACGTAAAGCTGGTAGCGATCTAGGCCTAATTTAAGTGATTATTGTTTATTTTGTGATCTTGGAAAATTAAGAAACACGACTTGTTATCAGTTACTTTGTCGTTACATATTTTCCAAACATTAATCAAAGTGACTTCTGATGACCGTCGAGATTCTGTAGAAACGCTCGATGGACAGAAACGGGCCATACACTCGTCCATTTCATAAATTTTTGATTTGTAGATTTACTTTACTTAGATTCAAATATAGGACAAACTGCTTTTTATTTTTAATATTATGGATTGAACGGAAGAACCCCTCGTCGAAGACAAATGCAATGTTTGGTCCACAAAACTCAAATTAAGAAATGAAAAACACCAAAAATTTACATAGATCCGAAAAGATTCCCCAGAAATTCAGCTGATCAATAAACTACATATATGATCTCAAGAATACATAAAAGTATTATCATGCGTCTGTCCACTTTTATTAATTGAAACATATAACCCATGGACCCGAAAAGCAAGATGTTTTTGTATATGTTTATGTATGAAAAAAAAGTTGGATAAACTTTTTAAAATTTCAAATATTTGCATTTTGTGTAGACCATGCAAATTGGCTTTTATGATTGAAGATTATTATCTTCGTTGAAAAAAATCTATTCTCAAATTAGCCATTTTGATGACATTCATCGTTATTGTTGAACCTGTTACTGAATGGACAGTTGCAAGAACTTTGGCCACAGGAGAAGAACGCTGTGTCAGCTTAATACATAGAAATTAGCAAGTATAGAGAGCAAACGGCCCAATATAATTGACTTCAATTGTAACAACATTAGTCACATTACAAGTTCGGATAATAAGCTGCTCCAAAACAAAATGGTTTCAAAGCTAACTTTAGCTACTAAAAGTCTTTTCTGACTCTTTATTGGAAATGCAGTTTTGATTCATAACTTTGGACCCAGGTGTGAATGCTAAGTTAGTCGAAAGATCTTTTTGTAAATGACAAAGATTTCGATCGATGAAGCACGCTTTGTTAACTTCAGAACAAAGATTAGTTGTTGAAATCGGGATAACAAAGCTCACAAAGACTTTTGTTATTAAATTGTATTAATAAAAGAATTCATCTTTAGCCTAGATTCGATTACGAAAACATTAT
>MPNW01000357.1:61141-83641 GCA_011800805.1 Hirudo medicinalis
TTTGTTAACTTCAGAACAAAGATTAGTTGTTGAAATCGGGATAACAAAGCTCACAAAGACTTTTGTTATTAAATTGTATTAATAAAAGAATTCATCTTTAGCCTAGATTCGATTACGAAAACATTATCTGGGACAATGCTTGCTTAGCCGTGGTTATGTCAGCGTTGACAAGCCACGGAGACTATAAATATGAGTTTGGAAGGACGGATATCTGAGCAGTTTCTCGATCAGCAGAATGTTGTCGACCTTCGTGATTTTGGCGCTTCTTGGCAGCGCTTTGGCTTACAAAATGGAAAGCATGCCTGCTGTTAAAGGTAATTGTTACCAGATTTTGAATTTATTCTACAAATTATAAATGTATATCGTCTATTTTCTATTCTATAAAAGAGTAAATGCTGTGTGTATGTAAGAAATTATTAGCTGTTTAGTGATGCCGTAACAATGGTACATTTCAAATCGAGTCATGCCTTTTGTTTAACTAAAGTGAATTAATTCAAGCTTAAAATTATGATAACTAGAGTTTCTTTTTCTAAAGCACTTCTATGACAGTTTATCCTGACTGTTCCTTTTACTAAAATAAAAGTATTTAATCAATTTTCGTAATTGTTGTTCGAATTTAGATCTTCAAATCATTATCCTCGTCATTTTAAATAAACAAATTAACAAATCCACAGACATGGTCTCTGATGATAAATGCCCTAGCCTTCAAGAGTGTTCTCTAAACTGTGTCTTCGGTTACGCTGTCAACGACGAGGGATGCCGAGTCTGCGAGTGTTCAAATAAGCCCTGCAGAGTAATTTTCATTATTGATCTAAAGATTAATGATTCATCTTGTGCTATACATCATTTATTTATTGAAGTGATAATGATTGTAATAATTGAGACCTAATCTTACCTTAATAATTACCTTATTGTAATCAGTGAGACCTAATATTGCTTCAATATTTTATTTGCCTTATTGTGGTCAGTGAGACTTAACATTTGCCATACTGATGAGACCTGCTAATCGACGCAACGTCGAATATAATAAAATGTCAATACAAATTACTATAATAATTTTAACGCGTCTCAATCAGGGGTTTTCATGCGCCTTTGCAACCAAATTCACTTCAATGGAAAAAGATTGCAGCGAAACAGGAACTTGTGGCGTGATTCCCAAACAAGGAGGTAAATTGATACATTCCTATCGCTTAGGGTACTAGTTTGAATCCGTGGCATATATAATTCAATAAATGTGACGCTTTTTAGCCTCATCATCAAATTCATCGGATTGATACATCGAATGGGTTTAATATCGCGCTCAATCACTTCTATCTGCATTTTTCTGAGTCCAGAAACGCTTATTCCAAATGCGTTGTTAATTGTTTTTTAACGCTTTAAAACTCATTACTTTTCAAAATATAAATATTCACTGCCAACTTAGTATTAGATGTCCAAGTAATGGAAACGCTAAATTGAGACATGCCTCCATAACTTTTTACACGGCACTGCATAGCTAATAATTGTGCTATAAATTGCATTATAAATACAATTGATTATAAATAATGTTGGTTGATTTCTCTCAGTGTGTCCAGATATAACCTGCCAAACGTTCTGCGAATATGGTTTCGAGGTTGGAAAATTAGGGTGCCCAATCTGCAGATGCAAAGCACACCCATGCACGGTAGGGTAAACACATAAATTTTAAACAGGTGTTAATCAGTAAATTATGATGTACTAATTTAATGTAATACAAGATTGACGCTGATTATTTAGCGCACGAATTTAACGCTTAAACGTTATTTGAAATCATGCACGTGTTTGGTACGTTTTGTTATGTCTATTGTAATAATGTTGACGATAGTTTGACTCGACCATGGTGACAACATGCCAAGGCCGGCAGCCGAATTACAAGCTAGTTAATAAAAGTTTTTGACACGCGTGATATTAACGTCCCTAAAATAATAAGATTTTTTTTTATGACGGAACAGGATAACCTGTTCAAATTCAAATGTCGTTTCCAATTGCACTGCTAGGCGCAAGATGAACAAGGACTAGCCGAGATTATTTTACCAAAACCAAACATTGGAGTTTAGCTCACCATATCTAGCCTAAGCAAATAAGTAGAAGATTAGGGCGGTGCTCTCACATCGGAGTTCGGATCCATGCCGCCATCTGAGCGCTCTAATAGAGCTGTACAATCATTATTTCGCATTTATATGTCATAATTTCAAAACATTGGAAATAATTGATATCTATAAACTTTAAAGTGATCAATTTCTTCATTGTGACGAATGATTTTCTGATTTCTCAATTCTCAAATCTTCTCAATTTGGTGATTTTCTTTCAAGAAACCTGAAAATCAGTGCGACAGCAACCACACGTGCATCGCCAATGAAGGAAAATGTGAGAATCCACCTTGTGATTGGACAAGCAAATGTGCCCCAAGTAAGAACGAGATATGTTTTATTGATTTAGATTTTTTTTAAATTATTTATTATATAAAAACTTATTATGTAAGTCGAATTTGATGCAAAATAAAGCTACTAATAAAGCATTGGATTGACATTGCTTCATAGCTGCATGATAATATTCATACTATACAGTGCTAATTTGAGTTTTGTAATAATGCTGAATTATTAACAATCATTGATAATCAATAATCTAATTCAGAATGCGACGAAATGGCAAATGATGTCTATTGTGAATTTGGCTTCAAAAGAGACGAAAACGATTGCGAGACATACCAATGCAAGGAAGACTTCTGTGATGTGGGTAGAATTTTTTAGTAGAATAATTATAATTGAGATATAATTATGAATAATATTCAATGAATATTCTATTATGTTCAAATTAAAAAACTTTGCTGTTCGTATAGCATATAAATGCTAGTTTTAAATTAATCCACTCTTTTCATTAATTAATTTATGCTGACGTTTAATGAATAGTTTGATGGTTGACAGTGTGTACTGGGAATAGTTAATGAAATGTATACTGCTGCTACAATTCATATTTATGCATAAGTTTATAATGATTAAATCTTTGTTGAAGGGCGTGACCTGCTCAGTTAACCAAGAATGCGTTCATGACCCACATAGAAGAGACGCCAGTGCATGTGGTTAGTTATTCAGAATTCTCACAATGTTTAGCGGAGACAACACTTTAAAAAAAAAGTAGATGTAGTAATTTTCATCTCGTGTGGAATAGTGCTGCCAATTTTGACATAAAATTAATTCCAAATATGCACTTTTTAAAGTTTGCAAAAAGCCAACCTGTAATCACTCATGTCCATTTGGCCTGGCAAGAGACAAGACTGGATGCGAGATTTGCAAATGCGCTGCTGATCCATGCGAGGTTTTTTTTGTTCCTGTTATTTATTTAAAAATGTTGTTTTGAATGTTTGCTTTAAAACTTTAAGTGTGACAATTATAAGGATGGACATTATTAGATAAGTGGCTTGCATAGATCTGCTTTTATTTTGTTATGGAGATTTGATTTGGTTAATCCTTTAATTAGTAAGATATTGGGTAACTAGTTCTAAATTTTTCTTTTTATAGAGTTGGATATGAATTATGCTCAACAATTTCATTGCAAATCGTTGATGTTGATATTGACGACGTATTCTAAATAAATGAAGTTTACGTTAAGCAATTGTTAATTAATATTACATTTTCTGTCGACAGAGTGTGGACTGCAAACACGGCTATAAATGTGTACCTGTCCAAGAGCCAGTCTGCTTGGAAAAGCCATGCCCCTACAAACCAAAATGCTTTTTGCATTTCATGGATGTTGAAGATGTTATCATTGATTGATTAACAGCATTAGGGTGGTAATTCACTTAAGCTTTAAGATTGCTAATAGCAACAGACATTTAGTTTCGCGGGTAATGTATTATGTGACTAAATGATTAAAAAATGATTGAATAAATTGCATTCATCTTCAAAACTGTTGTTTTCATAAAACGTGTTGAACTTTTATTGCTTTATTTGTGAGTAAGAAATTCGGTTGCGCTCCCAATTTTAAACGATTGTCTAGAAATACATCGCGGTCTAAGTTCCGGTAACCAGCCGTGTTTTCGTTTATGTCTAACAATGGGAAGACTAGTCAAATAAGAAAGTATTAAGTTGTTTTGAGTACATTTCTAATGAAGAGTGTGATCGCGAACAAATTCTGCGACTAGGCTTTCGCAACAAATTTCGGTCTGAAGTAGCAACAAAAGACTTGAATTTGCGTATTTTTTTTTAACTGCTTCATGCTGATAAAATAACTTGACTCAAAAGTGCCGATGTTTAAATGTAACTTTTTCTTATGACAGCATACATTGTGACTCATCTGTAAAAATAATTTGACCCAGCGTCGTAAACAGCTGTATTTTACACAAATATCACGAAGCAAAACATGAAACGTGCACAGGCCAACAGGTCTTCAAAACTGGACAGCTACGAACATGTCCTTATGTGTCTCATTTGTAGGAGTCTTTTTGATGATCATGATCACCAGCCAAAGTTTCTACCATGTCACCATACTTTCTGTAAGGACTGCCTCAGAGAATTTGTGCGGCAAATGGGTGATGAAATTGAATGTCCAAGTTGCCGGAAACCAGCCACTATACCTGCAGCTGGCGTAGCAGCTCTACAAACCAATTTCTATGCCAAATACATTCAGAGCCTCGTCTATGGTGTTGGTGCATTGGGCTGCTCTCCTGCAATGCTGGGTGAAGGGCATGGGGACACTGACCCAATGTGCCAAACTCATGATTCTATGAAAGCACAATACTTTTGCAAGCAATGTTCCAGAACAGCATGTGAATCCTGTTTTTCTAATGAAGGTTCATGTTCAAGTCACCAGAAGAAGCCATTGGTTGCAGCTGCTGAGGACTTCCAGGGTAAGATTGATGCCAGTTTTACTAGGGCTAATGCTCTTATAGAACAAAAGAAGGTGGAGTTGGAAGCGAGACTGAAGGCATTTTCGGAAGAGAAGGACAGAGCCCTGCTGAAGATTGATGCTGCATTCGAAGCCCATGTCCATTTGCTCAATAGAAGGGCCACACTGTTGAAGAACAAGGTAAATTCAAAATTAAGTTAATTAAAATTCAGTGATGACTAACATATTACAATTATGACTTATTATAATATCCATTATTTGCAGATGATTTTTTTGCCCACGACTGATGTTAGCTTTAATTTGATTGTAATTTGTGACAACTAGTCTCTGCATATTTTGCAAAATGGATCTTCATCTTTTGATGATGTCATATTTCTTCAGACCACACCTCTCAATTTGATTTCTTGATGTTAAATTATAGGAGAAAATAGTCATGATAACAATTGTCAAACTAATCTTAGAGAACATTATTAGTCTCAATTTCTGTTGGGACACACGAGCTGGTGTACGTGCAGCATGGCGAATGGGTTTTCATTCCTGCATACGACGGTAATGGCAACAGTCCTAACGTGTGGTGTTCGAAACTCAGCCTGCACTGCAGAAAGCACCCTTGGGAAGGAACGCTATATGAATCGTTAACGAAAAGTGCCTATGACGTTATATAAATGAACTACATTTACATACAATCGAATGGGCTTGTCACAATTTTCTTGGTTTGGATTTTTGTTTGGACTTCTGTTAGGACTTCTGTTAGGACACATTGCCACCTTTGAAAAGCTTATATTATTTGATAACTATCATCAATTTTTGTCATAATTTTCCTGGCTTGGTAATCAGAGTTGTAATTCCAATTCATCCATTTTTGATAAAATTTTAAGAGAATCGTTTCTACTTTTTCAGGTGATAGATTCGTACAACGAGCGAGTGACTTCATTCGAGTCTGACCTTGAGGAAATATCGACCGCCATGACGTGCATCATCAGCCTCAAGGAATTCCACGAAACCGCCATCAGCAGAGGACAACTAGAAGACATTGAAAAGGTGAATGTGATATGGTTACATTTAACAGTTAAATAAATATCTTTTTTAAAGTTATATTTGTAATATTTATTTATAATTAATGGGTAGTATGCTGGGAAAAAACAATTTAATTTTTAATTTTCTTAATTTCATTTCAATACAGGGGGTGGAAGAGTTGAATGAGGTTTACTCCAATGTCGATAGTCGCATCCACCCGAGACCCTACCATGTCCTGTTCGAAGAGAGGCACGGCATCGAGAGGTTCAAGTCTTGCATCAAAGATCTTGGAAAGGTCACCTGCTATGCCGGATCGGTCGGTGCTCCGGACCAAAAGAACTCTGCCGTGGCTTCAGGGGACGACGATCCTCCCGATACCACTCCTTCCTCGCCCCACCCCCCTTCCTCCGGAGGGTTTTCTGACCACCCGATNTCAGAAGACCCAAGTTTCTCATCTCCCCTGACAATGTCAAGGCCAATAGAAACAAGGTCACTGAGATTATCCCCAGCAATCTAATATGATCATTTTAAAACCCTCTGGATGAACATGCCCTGTTGATCGATGGTTATCAAATGGAATCAATTTACTGAGACACCTTGTTTGGGGTGTTTTCATTCATGGCTTACATCCAGACTCAGCTGTCCGGCGATAACAGTGGTGTTGGTAATGGAGGGGTTCTTTTTGTGCCGTTTGCTTGAAGATAGATGATGCTAATAATGGGCTACAGCAAAGCAGCTAATAATAGCTCCAAAGTTATGTGAATGACAATGTGCTGCTATTACTAAAATAATGTTTGATTTTTGTTGAAATGTCTTTGGTTGTTTTGACATTTGGTTACAACGGATGTTTGGAGATGTGATATTGTATGCAGTGCACATGTTTGCAACTATTTATGGTTGTCAATTTATTGTTGTTAATTTCATTTCGACATTTTTCTTGCTTTTGGTGGTGTAAAATTTTGCTTTTTGAAATCAGATTTTTGTCAGCAATTGCCTCTTCATAGAGGATGTGATTACAGAGTGCCAGGATGTGATGGTGATGATGTACAAGTGGTGATGGGACGATGACGACGATGATGATGATGTTATCTTGACAATGCTTTCTTATCTTTGTTGGTCCTTCTCTTAATTGCTGCTATGTAGGCTGACCTAGTTTAAAACCTTCAGCTTGGAGTATTGTAATCAGTGTTGTTATCTGCAAGAATATTAACCTAATGTTATGTCGATAATTGATAACCTAGGTGTCATCAGTAACCATAGAGATGGCATTGGAATCATCATCTTAACTTTATCAAAGCAACAGGCTTCGTCATCATCGGCACTGGTCCTTCAAACTTTGCCTGAGCAATATAATCTTGTAATTGGAAGATACATTCGCTGTTGTCCAACTTGCCCAGAAGTTGCTTTCCTGGTTTTTTTTGTCTTCTGGGTGGTTGTTGATAATCTGAGCAGTGCATCATTTAAATGACTGGCCATTATTTGTTAATCAGCAACAATTGGAGTGAGAAGTTAACCCTCTTTTTTCAATTGCTTGCGTTCTTAGCGAACATTCGCGTTCATTAGGACGTCTTATAACTGCTTAACGACATACCTATCATGAGCTTCCTGGCATGAATTTTCCTCATTTCCTCACCTGAGAAGGGATTTTTGAAGCAATCAAATAGTGGACGACAATTGACCTCTCCATTTTCATCTCGATAGAATTTCTGGCGATTTTACTATGCTTTTGCTGCTATTCTTAGATCTACTGTTCCACATCTTTCATTCCGTGAGGATATGCAACAAATAACTTCATCATCATCATCAGATCTAGTCCAGCTTGAAGTTTTAATTAGACTCAGTTCAAGTCACCAGAAATGGAATGTGAATGTCCTGTGCTTGCCTGAAGTTGATTGATGTAATGAATGCACTCATTGAATGATGGGTGAAGAACACAGTAATGACTTAATGACTAAAGATACATTGGTTTCATCATCATGTAAAATAAGTTGGACATGCTCTTTCAACCTTAAGTTCCTTCCAGCCCTTCTACTTCTGATTGAATGGTTGACTAATTGATCTCATGACTCACCGATTGATTGTTCTAATGTTGACTAGAAAAATCAATGATTCCAAACCATCAAGCATTAGAATATTAGAATGGTGCAAGCTCTTGAATGGTTTGCAACATTGAATTGCTTGTGATTGCTCAGTGTCTCTTCAACTTCTTCTTTTTGCTTGTTATGTTACTGACAATCCAAATGTTTTTTTAAATTTTATTTATTTCTTAAATAAATTATGAAGAAGTGTTGCCGATGTACATAATGATGATAATAAGTTTCAGAGTTCTTATCAAACTCCTATGTTTTTCTTAAATTAGTGAAGGCTTTGCTTCAAAGAATTTAAGATTGATGCTTTTGAATGTTGTTGCTGATGGCGACGACGACGACGACGATGATGATGTGGATGAAATAAAATGATCCAGCAAACCAGCGGTTCTTTGAGCAACAGTATTTCAATTCATTATTTGGAGTGCATGTTTGACTGAATGCTTGGTTGATTTTCTTGCTTTAAATCACGTCGTTCTTTTTCCAAAAAATAAATAGAATTGACCACTGATATATGTCGCCATCCCTGGAAATAGTGGCCAACATTTCATCGTAACAACATTTAAATCTAAAAACCTGTTAGACTTTCATGCCATGTTTCTCTGCATCGCTAGTGCAACTGATTTTTATGTGATTTAACATGAAAAAGCCATGAAACATCTACTACATGTCTATAAAGTCGGACGATAATCGTTATCCCTTCTAAGTTTCACCCTGAGGACTAAGCCCCGGCCTATCCTGGCTCGGCCCTGCTCGTATGTGAAAATGTTTTAAGAAATGTTACTTTTCTTGAGAGTTTGTTTTTCTGTTACACGTGGCACAAGTTAAATTTTTCTGACGAATCTTATCATCGGTTGACACATCATGTTATCATTGTTCTTATTGCCCGAGAATTGGTTTTCATTTGACAACATTCAATGGTGCGAGTAACTGTCTCCCTAGTGAGAGATATAAGAATATTTAACAGTAATCATCTTCCTCATTCTTGCCTTCACTTTGTTTCAAACTCCGAAGCTATAATCCCTGATAATTTTGTGTAATTGTTGCAAAAAGCTGGTTATTTGGTTATTTTCTACTTCAGTTTGCTTTCCCAGATTCGTCCTCTGACGCCATTCAAAATGTAAATGGTCATTAAAATACATTTTATACTTTAGTATTTATATTTTATATTATTATTATTATTATTATTATTATTATTCAATTATTATATATTTTACACTTGATTATACGTGCGATAAAGGGAGTCGAAATTTAAGATTACAGGTAGTGCCGTGATATTTCGTAGAATAATTTTGCCTTGGTAAATTTTCTCTCCTAGAACTTTTATAATTAAGACCTGTAGCAATGGAATAGCTGGGGACTTGAGTGTTGTCAATCAAGTGGTCTTAACTACATCTCTTAAGCAACAATATCTAATTTATTTATTTATTACATTATTGACCTGCCTGAGAGCTCATCCAAATTCCCCAGATTCGTGATCATAATTTTGAACAGATTATTTATTACAGATATTTGTTCAAATTCATGCAGGATTAAGTGGCATAATTAGTATTGCAAGTTTAATAAACTGCATTAACTCTCTTCTGCTCCTGAGCTACTTCAGGGGTGATTAATATGTGGATAACTTCGACCGTAGATGGGGATTTATGCAGAAATTTGTCACTTGGGTGTTAACTGGGAACCGAACCGAATGGGGATGCATGTCCCCATGGCTCTAGACTTCACCAACAAACGTCATCTGATGACCTATTTTTGCTACATCAAGGCCATGAAAAGGAAACGTAACTTCTTTATAAGCACTTACGAAACTCGTAGGGTGACCGTGATACTTGGAGTTTATTTTTCTGATTGCTTCGGGTGTAAACCCTCCAATGGAAGTGCAGCTACTTGGAGGTGTGACAGCAGGTGCCCTCAATTTCGTTTTTTGGTGGGGTAAATAAATTCCAGATTGTAGGGGTGCAGTACGCTGGTGTTCGCTATTAGCGAACTATGAACTAAATATAGAAAACTTGAGATCCTTTGCTTGTTTTCGCTAGCTTGTATATTAATTAAAGGCTTACACCTTGCTTGTATCTGTGTGCTTGGTGCACTTTTGTTAAACTGCTGCTAAACACATTACAGTGATTTGGCATTGATTGGTGATACTTTAATGAAGTAGACCTTTAATTACAAAAACTTTGCTAAGAATCGAAATAAATACTAATTAAGAGGTCACAAGCTTTTGTCGAGCTGTGCCAGGTGAGCTGAGCTCTCCCATGCCTTATAAGGATGTGCTTGGTTCAACGTGCCTTACGCAAATTTTATAAGGACTTTATTGTTGAGTCTTCATTGAGTTTCTCTTTGTGCAACAGCTGTGACTATTCGAATTGGATTGCTTTCGTTTAGCTTTGTTGACAGTTTATTTAATTAACTTGAGCTTTAGTTAATTTTAGCTAACATGTGAGTTATAATTTCTTGTGAAACCAGGATTTTTGGTTAATTTTGATGCTTATACAAGGAATTAGCAATATTTAGTGATACTAATAACTAGATTTACATATATGAGATATTTTATATGAAAGTGTAAATGATATAGCAATGATGATGATAATTGCACCACTATATTACATACATCAATATTTGTAGCTTTTCTTCAATGAATCTTTTGATTGCTTAGATTCAGTAGATTTAGGTCCTGGAGTAAATATTCAGCTTATCTCTTAAAATTCATGTTAATTAATTTCTTAGCTAATGCTCATCATTTTACATAATTTCTGTTGTTTATTTGGATTTAATTACTTTTAACAAAAAAACCCACTATTTTTATTTTAGAATAGGAACAACTGAATATGTCTTCCATTACTAACCATGGGGACATGGTGAGTCAAGATGTGGTGGACATTGAGGTGAGGAAGTTAATGTTATATTAATAATGTTATTGGAGTATAAATGGTAGTATTGTGAATGATTTGACTTGTATTTATTCTCATATTTTCACTTTATCATTTAAATACAAACTTAGCTTGAAATAATTCTTTTCCCTTCGCTTATGAATGCTGTTTTGCACATTCATTTTCTTCAATTATCTGATATCACTTAGTGTCTCATTGTTTAAGTTATTCTAATGTATTATTATGATTATTATTAATATATAATACCTAGAAGCACAACTCCAGGGCCGACTCGTTCAGCCTCTTCAAGGCTAACCTCAAGACCCATCTTTTCCCACAATAGTGAAGGACAAAGCACCCCTGACACTCATGCTTGTGGTGTTTTACAAATGAACATTATTATTATTATTATTATTATTATTATTATTATTATTATTATTATTATTACTAATACTATTACTATTTCTAATGCTATTACTATTATTATTATTATTATTATTATTACTGCTACTGCTAGTGCTAGTGCTATTGCTATTGATATTGATATTGCCATTACTATTACTATTACTGTTATTATTATTATTATTATTATTATTATTATTAATGCTAATATTATTACTATTACTATTTTATTGCTATTATTATTATTATTATTATTATTATTTATTATTATTATTATTTTATTCAAAGTCAAACTCAGCTGCATTGGAGCTGGATAAAATGATTGCCAAGTCTCATCCAGAGACCTCAGACAATAAAAAAACAACATAAGTCAAAATACAATAATAAATGGAAACGAATGAATTGTCTTAATTACAAACCAAGTCAAAACTTAAATTGAATGAACATAAACAAAGATGTTTGTCCTTTCTATGTCAGTTCTTCTATCAATCAACCAAGTATGAAGTATTTCCTTAGAATATGTGCAGTCCCACAATGCAATGTTTTGAATATCCTCAATTTCTTTATTAAAATTGTCACTCATAGTTCCTCAAGCTCCAACTACAAACTGCTACAACTTTTGCACGATTATTAAATTATTGTCCATCATTAAGTCAAGTGCTATTAAATGAATTGGACATGCAGTAAATTAAACTGATTTAAAAGTTTAGTTGTTTTAGCATTTTTTTTATATTCATGATGTTTAATTATGATATGAAAGTTCAATCATTTGCCAAATTATCATGGGCATAAAAATAACATGGTTTAACTTCATCATTACTAAAATAAATAAATTCATGATTGCTAATATCCTAAAATCGCGTCATAACCATCTTCTCCAACTCACAGAACATAATGGCACTAAATCCGGTCATCACAAGACACGCTCGGCTGCTTCCGTCAAAGGACACGAGGGAGGAGAAGAAACACTGGAAGAGGAACCAGGACAAGTCATGTCTGGTAACCATGGAATTCATTTTTAACGATTTCATAATTTATGGCAAATTATTAATATTATATTATTATTGTTACGAATCAGTTCGGGGTGACCCCTTTGGCAAAATTAAGTACAATATTTGCAGGTTAGCGAGAAGAAAAATTTAAAAACACACGCGCACACGCCACGCACCAAGTAATGTGATGAAGCATAAATCAAAGTATTTGTTAGGAAATAATGAAATTATACATATATATCAAGCTGCCACAAGACATAAATAGTGGTACCACTGTGCATTTCAAACAACAATGGTTTATGAAAGATTTCTATTTTTTATTTTACAAAATCAAATGAAATTACTAAATTGTCAAGCCCAGTTAATGCTTAGGAAAATTAGAAAGTAGAAAAGAAAACCAAGATTTTGCTCAGTGCATTCATGGCTTTCAGCAGCCAGACGACTGCTGCACGGTCACACGTCCATTGGGGTGCTTGTAGTCACTCCATCCAATCCTTGTGTAGTTGGCATTGCAATTGGCAAGGGCTGAAGTTGAGTTAACGTTTGGGCTGCTGAACTCACAAACTGTGGCTTAATTTGGGATGGTTGAGCAAAGTGGTGCTGACTCATCTGTTGCCGCTGTTGCTGTTGAATGGGTTGTGCCATCAAGTATACACTTTGTGATTGCCAGGGATTTGGTGGCGGAAGCCAATGCATTGGTGCCGGCTGCAACTGGTATGATGTTGCGATTCCAATGTCAGGAATTGCTCCTATTGTATTTGCTGTAATCGATGAAGCTTTCTTCAGATTGTCATTCTCAGATTGGAACCGGTACAAGATTGAGGCCAGCTCATGTTGGTATCGTCTCCATAGACCACGATCCAGTTCGTTGATTGCTGAACGCATCCAGTCCACAAATGCTTCACGTTCTCCATCCTTGTTACATAGCCTCTGCATGCACTCTTCATGAATGTCGAGAATCTTGTTGGTCCCTTCCTGCATTCCAGTGATGATGGCTTTGTTATCAAGGGGTCGTTTTGACTGAGTTAGACTTGAAGTTGACAAATGATTGGATCCATCCTGTTCTTCTGATGTTTTATTGTCACATCCTATTACCATTTCAGAATTGGCAAGGTTGTCATCTTTTGATAAATGACCCATCGATTCAGCAGATGTAGTAATCTTTTGTTTGGGCTAAAGCATATAAAAATAAAAACTAATTGACCTGATAATTCCACTGTTGTCTACATTGTTATTATTGCACAGAATTGCAATTAAATTTCAAAATAATTCATTACTTAAACTAACTAGTGTCCTGGGCTGAACCTCGTGGACATGAGGTGTTAGAAACTGGAAGTGGTTATACACCCACTCATCCCTCTCTGTCATTTCTTTATCTTCCTGTCCAGATTTCTTCTTTTTTAAACGGCCAAACCGGGTCCTGAGGCTGGTGTACCAATCTTGAGTTCGGCTGGGACTTTACCGAACTCTGCTGCCTTTTCCCTCCAGAGATATTCTTTTTTTTTAGTATCTTTAAAAGTTTTTAGTTTTTTATTGTAAATTATAGGATTCTCTTCCAGCCATTCAACCATATTCTGTTCCTCCATTTTAGTCAGAGAACAGCAAACTTTGGTTTTCTTGCTCTTCTCGCTGGTTTTGTAGGTAACAATGGCCTTGCTGGTCACACTGGCTGCATCGTCACTTTCATCGACTTGTGTGGCTGGAGGCAAGGATGCTTCAGGCTGTGGGGTTTGACTTTTTAGAGCAGCAGTCAATACAGAGGAGGTTAGACTTCCTAATGTATTTTTAGTTTCTAATCTTTTCACCTTTACCCTCCAATGTCCAATCCTTTTTTCTTTTGGTGGCATTTCAACAACAAAAGTTAAAAATTTTTAAATAAAAACACAGAACGGCGTAATAATACAGTTGCATTATATACGGCCTTGTTGAGCGCAATGTGAACGTAGTCCATGTGTGATTGGGCCGGATTGAAAGCGTGATCAAAACGTGGATTGGGCACAGTGAACGCAGCATACAGTAAGAGCTGTGGAAGCAGTGTCTTCGCATGCCGATCGGTGTGAGCGTGATATGGAGATTAGTCGGCGGCTTAGTACAAAAGCTGTTGAAATAGTTTTGTTAATTATTCTAAAACTATTTTATGTGGTTTTGGGTAACTCGGAAGTTGGTGAGAAGTTGCAGCGAGTAGCTCTTCATGGTGAAATTGTCGATAGAAACATTGTTGTAGAAACACTGCAGTCAAGTTCCTTAATTGCTTAAAGTTGAGAGTTATATTCAGTTGTTTATTAAACCATTAACTATTGTTTCCGTTTACTTCCATAATTTTCAATAAAAGCGGTAAGCGCAGTGACTACTTATCAGAGGCGCATCTGTGGACGCGTGACCCAATTTTTTTGGACTTGAAGCGATCGATGAGTGATGGCACCTACCAATTAAGAAAATCGAACCACTACTGTCATTGATGATATTGCTGCCACCAAATGATTTGTGCCCAGACCAAAACTTTAACCAACATAACATAACATAACATAATATAACATAGCATTAATTTGTAGTGGTTTAAGTGGACTGTGTGATAAACCACTACAGCATGTAGCATTATCACAAACGTAATGGCTTTCAATTCAACTGAATTGCAAAGGTCAATTCGTTTTAGTCAAGTTATCTAACTCAAGCAAGAGATTTATTCATGAACTGCACATGTAATCAAAGCGTTGCTGTGCTGCTGATGGTGATAGTGATGACAACGATGATGATAGTTAATATGATGGCGATGGTGGTGAAGATGGTGATCATGATCACAGTCATTAATGGCTAGTTTGTAATACAGTTACCACCATCATTACCGTCATCATCATCATCAATCATCATTATCATCATGGTTATCAAACTCATTGCAACATTTGTGTTATGAGGGGATGATATACCTTAAGACAACCTCATGATATCCACAGTCTAAAGTTATTGTTATTGTATTTTTCCTCTACTATTCCAACAACAATATGACATTATTCATTAATTTAACATTAAATTCAATAAATATAAAATAGGATTGCGACAACAAGCTCATCAAGAACTTCAATGATGTCAAGCACACCACTCTGAGTGAGAGAGGTGCCCTAAGAGAAGCTGCTAGGTTGGTTGTAGGAGGAGTCTATTCATTCATTAATAAATTATGCTTATCATCATGTTTAAAATAAAATTATGTTTATTATGGGCTTCTGTTAGCAGGAACTAACTTATTTACTAATGTTGCCTTTCAGCTATTTATACATTGAAAATATATTCACCAGATGTCTCAAGTGCGCTGATGCCCCATGTCAGAAAAGTTGCCCCACGCAGTTGGACATCAAGTCCTTCATAACAAGCATCGCCAACAAGGTGATGATAATGATGAGAAATTACAATAAATGGTCAATTTATTTGTTCAATTATTTACTTTTATTCGCTCCTTCTGATCAGAATTACTATGGAGCTGCAAAGGCCATTCTCTCTGATAACCCACTCGGACTGACCTGTGGCATGGTGTGCCCCACCAGTGACCTCTGCATGGGAGGGTGTAACCTCTACGGCACAGAGGAGGGACCCATCAATATCGGTGGACTGCAACAGTTTGCTGTTGAGGTTGGTGACGGTGATGTAATAATCAGCATAGTTCAAATAATCTGGTGATTTGATGAATTAATTGTTGATTGGCTTTCACTACTTTAATGGCAAAACGCTGCAATATATATGCCTGGGTACATATGACCATTGTTAATGTTGTTAGGGATTCATTTCCATTACTTAACTGGTCTCTTGGTGTATGGATCCAAGATTGACCAAATGAACTTATTGCAACCTGAGTAATTGCCATCAATGACACATAAACAATAAACATTGTTCCAATAGATTTTCAAAGAAATGGGTCTTACCCAGATCTTGGACCCAAACCCCACTCATGATTGGTCAGGTCCTGCCTACAATGCAAAACTTGCTTTGATTGGCTGTGGACCTGCCAGTATCAGCTGTGCCACTTTTCTGGCTCGACTTGGCTATAGGAATTTGACGATAATTGAAAAACAGAATTATGTTGGTGGTCTAAGGTTAAATAATACTTGATATTATATTGGCATACTTTATAGAAGTGATCCACATTAATTAAACATGGTTGATGATATAAATAAATTAATGAATATTTACTGACTTTTATTTAGCACCTCAGAAATTCCACAGTTTCGTCTGCCTTATGAGGTTGTGGACTTTGAAATTGAACTCATGAAAGACTTAGGAGTCAAGGTCATTCTTTAAATAGTTCTTTTTTTCTGTCTTCAGTTAATAATATGAATTCACTCTTATTATTAATGTGAGCCTATCAATCATGATGGCAACAATGATGGGATGCATTATATTAGTGGATAAATATTATCTATTTTGAAAATGGAAATGTGCACAAAGGGAAAACTGGACTCATTTGGCAGGCAGTTTATTTAATATTTTGCAATGTATTTTTATAGTTTATTTATTTTATAATGTATCATTCCAGGTTGTCTGCGGTAAGCACCTCAGCAAGAAAGCTGGAATAACCTTGATCTCCCTGCTGCAGGAAGGATATGAATCCATCTTTGTTGGAATAGGTATTATAAATAAAAAGAACAATTGATGAATCAGTGGTGGTTAAAATGATGCTGGTGATGTAAATAAACATTGATCTTAATGCCCAAGATTGTGACATTTTTTTTTGGTGTGCAGGTTGGCCGAATGGGTTGCGTTCCTGCATGCGGTCGTAATAGCAACAGTCGTAATGTGTCGTGTTCGCAACCCAGCCTGCACTGCCAGGGAGCGCCCTCGGGTAGGGGCGCTATATAANGAATGGGTTGCGTTCCTGCATGCGGTCGTAATAGCAACAGTCGTAATGTGTCGTGTTCGCAACCCAGCCTGCACTGCCAGGGAGCGCCCTCGGGTAGGGGCGCTATATAAATGGTAGATCGATTAAAGTGCCTTCACATCCCATTGGGATACAAAAGGCACTCAAAATATCGGCTAAATACACAAATACACATTATTTTATGAAAAAAGAGATTAAATGAATTTGCATTTGGACTCCTGATCATTATCAGGTCATCCTGACCCAAACAGATCAAGTATTTTTGAAGGTTTGACAACAAAGGAAGGTGTCTTCACATCAAAGGATTTTCTACCCAATGTTGCCATCAGCAGCAAAGCAGGCAAGTTGTCCCTATGTTATTATATTATGCAAGTACCCGAGTGAGATGACATTTTGCTTCTCACCAAAAGTCGGTTGGGGGCAACAGAAATCTTCAAATGATGTCCTTGCTAAATATGTTGACATTTTATTTTAGGCATGTGTCAATGTGGCAATTCCAAGAGCTCTCAGCTCCCTCAGCTTTATGGCAATGTCATAGTGCTTGGGGTGGGTGACACAGCCTTTGATTGTGCCACTTCTGCCCTCAGATGTGGGGCGAGGAAGGTCTTCATAGTCTTTAGGAAGGGGTTCACAAACATCAGGGCTGTGCCAGAAGAAGTAAATTGTTTGACTTTTCTTGGAGACAATGGAATAAAATTTAATATCTTTGGAGTTTATTTATCAATAGTTTTATTATTTTCTAATCATCAGCAATACAATTTGGTAACCATAGTTGTATGAATATAACTTAAAGTGGCTTAGCAAGTGGGATGGTGGGGACGGCATTTTGAAAGGGAACGTAAAAAATAAAAAAATAGAAAAATCAGCCCTTCTCAGAGTTTTTGCTTAGACCTTTCGAAACGTGTCAATTGAAGTCAGATTTCAATTTAGCATTTGGTGTAGCGCATCGATTGATGTATGACATATGCGAGTCACCAAAGATAATCACCTTACCAGACCCTCATCAAGTCACGCTTGTTCCTCAGACCATTGATTTCTTTGATCGGGAGAGTATATATGGAACTATTCCGAGACCATAGCATTTTTTGTGCATTCATTGTTTTCATAAACTTGATGGTGCAATGGGCGATTCATAAAAAAAAAACTGCTATGAAATGGGGATAAGCATGGAGCATCGAATCTACAAAAAGAAACGAATGGATGGTGAAGGATTGACTGATGCAGCGCTGGGATTTGATGCTGAATTGAGACGGGAAATGCTGTGTGTCGTAGACAAGTTGGCTGAGGAAATATCTGCAGATTTCAGCAAGTTCATGATCTTGCAAATAAATGCGCCTTTCTTACGCCGTCAAATCTGCTTGATTATTATGATTGTCAGCTTGGCAAAGTTAATGAAGATATAGAGAAAGAAGAGTTCTTTGCCAAAAGGAAGAGATTGCAGTATTTTTGTGGAAGCTTCAGGAAACGATAAAATTGATGGACCCTTTGAACCTTTGAGCTTCAGAGATGCCACCTTGGGGATTAATATTTCTCCTAATATTGTGATCTTGCTGCGCATCTTCCTTACCTGGGCCATTAGTGTTGCCAGCCGTGAGCGCTCTTTCTCCAAACTCAAGTTAATCAAAAAACTATCTTCAGTCAGCGATGAGCCAGACAACTTTTACAGACTTGGCAGTCCTCTCTACAGAGAGGGAACTTGCCAATGGACTGAATTTTGAAATTGTTATAAAAAAAAAAACTTTGCCAAAAGAAAAGCGTGGAAGGTTTGTTTGTAATTTTTAACCGATTTGATTGTAGCTCCATGAAAATAAATACTTGAGAGCTTTCCCAAATTTTGAAGGTTAACGGATTATTAACGAGGGTAAGGGGGCAAATCTTACGACCGCAAGAACAGTTGCTGCTCCACTGAGATGATATATTTCAGAAGCTAATCATTGTAATCACGTTCTGATCAGCATTGTTGCATCAAGCCTTTAAATTTTACAGCTACAATAGTTTTTAATAGAATTATCTTGGAATGGTTATTATTGACTAATTTTCATCATTAAAATCATTTATCCCCCATGAGATGGAAATCAGTTAGCTAACATATAAATCATCACAAAAATCTGTTTTCCTCGCCAGATGGAACTGGCCAAGGAGGAACGATGCGAGTTCATTCCATTTCTGAGTCCCAAGAAAGTCCTGATGAAAACTGACAGTAGCAGAAGAATCAGGGGCATGGAGTTTGCAAAGACCGAGTTGACAGAGGATGGAAAATGGGTGGAAGATGAGGAACAAATTGTGAGACTGAAAGCAGACTTTGTCATTTCAGCATTTGGATCGAGACTCACAGATGAGGATGGTGAGTGGTCCTTGTTGATATTGTTGCTGCTGCTGCTATCATTTGCTATTTGCTGCTACCTTTTTGTTATCATCAACGTTTTGAATGTGTTATATGAGTTGATCGAAATTATATTATAATAATATGTACTAGTACTTAGAAACTCCTACCACGAAGCGTACCGACAGGGAATCATCAGAGGAGTGCCCCCGTCACCGAACGTTTCGGCCCAAACTCCTTACGTTTTCGGGGGGTGGGCCACACCCGTTTGATCAGGCGGGTGTCCCTATCGGTTATTACCCTACGTTTACCCATCTTCTGAACATTGCCCATTATATGGTTATCGACTAAAGACTCGCGGCGACCTTTACACATCGACACCATATAATGCAAACTGAGCGTTATATTTTCTTTGTAGCGGTCGCCTTCNGATCCTAGCTCGTGGAAGGTCTTCCGTGAGGCCGGAAACTCGAACGCACTCGGAACTGTGGTGTGAATCCGGTCCGGTACCGTTCGGCGTTTTACCTGAGTGCACAGCTGCACCAGCACGCTGTTTCCCCACCTCCCCTTCGCATTTAGCTTTGCCTGGTGAATCTTGTCCCCTCTCAGACTGAAGCCTTCTGCAACACTCCCACCTGCTCACTGACATGCCATTCTACAAAGCGTATCCAAAAGTCATGAATCCGATGGAAATCCGGCCGTTAATCGTAGGGTCTTTGATGGGTCCGTCATCCTCCCCCTCCTTTCGGCAGGGACCCGGGGGGCATATTCCCTTTTCCGAATTGCCAGCAATTGAACTTTATCGCGATGGGTTGCTAGCCCAATCGCGAAACTCGTCTCTCCGAGCCGTCACCAGTCTTTCCCGTTTGTCACCCGGTTTATTCCCGAGTGCCAAATGGCCAATGCCTCGGTGAAGTACTTAGAAACTCCTACCGCGGAGCGTACCGACAGGGAATCATCAGAGGAGTGCCCCCGTCACCGAACGTTTCGGCCCAAACTCCTTACATCATTTGCTATTTGCTGCTACCTTTTTCCATCTGCTATCATCAACGTTTTGAATGTGTTATATGAGTTGATTGAAATTATATTATAATAATATGTTATATGTGGTTTGACTCTTCTTGAGAACATTGCCATGAATTGAGATGAAGAAATTCAGAAAAGGTGTTTTTCCAGCAATTTCTGCCCTCCATCCAGTGGAGTTTGACAAGTCCACAGGGAACCCCAAAATAAACTTCGACACTATGGAGTCAACCGTGGAGGGGGTTTATTTTGGGGGTGATGTGGCAGGATTGGCTCAGACCACCGTAGAGTCTGTCAATGATGGGAAGACTGCTTCTTGGTCTATTCATGCTTACATCCAGGTTGAGATTTTGAATGGTGAATGATGTCAAAAATCATATAATCCTAATTGATATTAATGTTAATGTTTATGTTAGTTCAAGTAGATAGATTGTTTTAGTACGTTCTTAACAGTAATTGAAATCTTGCTCAAAAGAAACTTTGGTGATTATTCTTTTTAATAATTGTTGTCTTAATTGTACAGTTTACTTACTAAAATTTTCATCCCAGAAAAAGTATGGCAAGATGGCCGATTTGCCCTCACAGCCCGAACTTCCAAAGTTCTTTACCTCAATTGACATGGTTGACTTGAGTCTTGAGGTATGTGGTATCAAGTTCGAACACCCCTTTGGACTGGCCAGTGCCCCTCCCACAACCAGCAGTGCCATGATTCGCAGAGGCTTCAAGCAGGGCTGGTCTTTTGCTCTCACCAAGACCTTTGCTTTGGACAAGGTCCAATCGAGTTGATTTGATATTAAGCACCTATAACGTTAATTATTAATTTTAATAATTCTCATTTTAGTGTTTATCCTGAAAAATGCTGTTGCTACTTAGTTTCTTCCAAGGATTTCAACTGTTCAAGTCTAGCATCTTGAATAACATGACTTTCTTGATTATTTTCAGAATGTTGCAAATATTTTTAAAACATTATTAAAGACAACCTTTCATTTATGTGCAGTGGTTTTTGTTGTGGCAGTCAGAATACAAATTTTAAGGATCATAAAAATAGAGTTTGGAAGACCTGAATTATCATCTCATTATCCAAAGACATGTGTCCAATTGCAGGACTTAACTGCCAACGTTTCTCCAAGAATAGTGAGAGGAACTACCTCCGGTCATCTGTTCGGACCGGGTCAGGGAGCTTTTCTAAACATAGAACTCATCAGTGAAAAGACTTGTGCTTATTGGTGCAAGAGTATTACTGAGCTGAAGAAGGATTTTCCAACTAAGGTTCGTCATTGTAATGATTATTTGTTATTAATAATATTTTTTTTACTATTATTATTTATTATTAATAACTATTTATTATTATTTATGCCAAGTTTTTGGGGGAATATTTTATGACAAGAAGGTAGTGAGTGTAGAAGTGTATCATGTTAGGTTCTTTTCAATGATGATAATCATGAATTTTCAATGATTAATGTTAAGAAGTTAGCTCTAACAATGTATAAGTCGATGCTCCTTTTGAGGAAGATAAGAGTTTTCAAGACCCAATTGTGTTTTACTGGACTTTGGGTTTTAAAATGAAAGTAAAAATTAATTGCTTGAAACTGTACAACTTTCACTAATTTATATTTAAGTTTGTTTTTATGCATTTGTTGATTTTGAGTTGATGACTTAGGAGTACATCATTACTTAGTTTGTTTTATTAAATTTTTTATAAAGTGGTTACTTATTTATGCAAGCTAAACATTCCTGCAAGTCATACATTCTGATTTCTTATTGAAGATCATAGTTGCCAGTATTACTTGCATTTACATCAAAGAAGATTGGACGAAACTTGCCAAGATGAGTGAGGTGATATGAGACATGAAGATGATGGAATATGAAAATATCATTAATATTAATCAAGTATTGGATTAAGTATTTATAAAATTACTGCCCTTTAAATGACTTGTTAGGATGCTGGAGCAGACATCCTTGAACTTAACCTTTCCTGCCCTCATGGCATTGGAGAAAAAGGAATGGGAATGGCATGTGGCCAAGTAATTAGTATTTGTTATAAGGTTATTTACTCGAT
>MPNW01000357.1:85470-96696 GCA_011800805.1 Hirudo medicinalis
TTATTATTATTACTACTATCATCATCATCATCATCATCATCATCATCATCATCATCATCATCATCATCATCATCATCATCATCATCATCATCATCATTATTATCATTATTATTATTATTATTATTATTATTATTATTGACTTTATTAATATCTTTTTTGCTTAGATTTCATATCATGGTTAATATCATTACACTGAATTTTATTTTATTGCCATTGCTGATTTTTTTTTATTTCTTTGTTTACATTTGTATTGCATGGGATTAAATAATTAGTAATAACGTCATTATTAACGATTGAGTCAGCAATAATTGATGGTCAGACTACTTGTCGTAGGTTGGAAGTGCTGTTCAAAACCAAGATTCACATTAATAGAGGATTACTTGAGTGGTCTCAAGGCCCTCCTCTACCTCCGATCAGTGGACCATCTCCAGCATTGGGTGGGTCAGAGCCCCCCAACCCTTGCTCATCAGAAGGGCAAACCAGTGCCTCGGGGAATGGTATGAGTTGTTGAACTAATAAATTCAATATTTTCAAAAATGGCTGAAACTTCATCCCGAAGCTTGTGAATGTTTTGAGATATATTTGATGTGAATCCTTGTTTGCCATTAAAGAGAATTTTGAAATGAAACATAAGACTTGATCTAATTAATATAACTATTGTTAAAGTGTTATCATGACTTATTTACAATCAATACAAACAATTGTTTTATTAGTTCTAACATGCAGCCAATCTGACTTCAGTTTAAGAATCTGCCTAATTTTGGACCATACAAAGCCAAACGAGAAGAGCTGGTTTTGCAATCGAAATTAAGAGACGATTTGCTGTCTGAAAGTCACAAACCACGCCCTATAAGACCGGCATCCGATCCTGTTGAAGTCGTTCCCAAGATCAAGGTGTGATCTGGATTATTAAGGCTATCATTTAATCGAGATCTATAATATAAAATAAATATATCTATAAGTGTGTGTGTATGTTTGTCTGTCCCAAGAACTCCTCCCAAACGGTGAACTGTAGCCACTTGAAATTTGCACACGTCATTATGCCATTCGTAGGTCAACAGTGCTATTTTCAATTTTCGACTTTCAAGTTTTTCATCTTTCACCTTTTACTAAATCGCATGCCAGCTTTAAACTCGAGAGCTATTGAAGTCAAGGAGCGTCCAAATCATCTTAGTCGTGCAATGGACTTTAATCAAATAAATAAATAATCAAGGAGCACGTGCTCCCGCATGGTCTAATGCTTAAGGTTTCGCGATGGCAGCACGGGTTCGAGTCCCGTTGCGGGAACACCGTCCATTCTTTGAGGGCGAGTAGCTGGCTGAATTTGAAGGACGTAAATAATAAATTGATTATAATGATAAAAAATGAGTTTTACTGGCGAAGCAGGTTTAAAAAAGCTAGTAAGTATTTAAAACACTTAAGTCCAATTGGATAGAAGATGTGCGTTTTGCTTTTCATTTGGTCGAAGGGGAAGAACTCAGTAGATAAACAATGGCTTGGAATTGTTATATCCATCTCCAATGAATAATTTTGCATAAATTATTCAAATCAGGACATCATTGGCAGTGCCCTCTCAAAAATAGGTCAGTTTTATCAGCTGGACTTCAAGCAGCAAGTTGTTGCTGTTGTTAACGAAGTGAGGATATTAACATATTAATTGTGCTTTTTTGTTTTGAGTTGACATTAATCTTTCTTTTTTAAATTTAAATTTAAAATTGTTCAGTTTTTGTTATTTTGTTTTAATTTAAAATTCTAAAATATTAATAATAATAATAATAATAATAATAATAATAATAATAATAATAATAATAATATTAACGTCACCATTCTCACCTCAGGACATGTGCATAAACTGCGGCAAGTGTTACATGACCTGCAACGACTCGGGTTATCAGGCCATCGATTTTGACAGGGAAACCCACTTGCCAAAGGTCACAGATGATTGTACAGGTGAGCCAATCACGTGCACCTGCAACTGTATTCGTCTTTCCCATCTCCATGATGGATCATCATTGGTTCTCTTGATAAGAATGAATAATGAGCAATCGTCATGCCTACAGTACATGCTTTGTGTGGCGTCATATATTGTGCTCTTGTGGATTTGATCATTTGGTTGCCATGGTGATGTATGCTTGGGTCGAAAGGTCATGCGAAAGTTTCGCGATGACAGTCACATGCACTGAGGAGGGATTTTGATTTAGAATTAAAAATTATTTGGATTTGCCAACAATAGTGAAGTTGTTCGTTATTTGCGACTGCATTGATGGATCAGTGGTGCTAAGAATCAGATGTTGAAAAAGTAAGCAGAAAGAAAGATTGGTGACTGCACTTCAAAACCATCAATTCCAAAATGTCAAAATTTACTCCTCTCAGGATGCACTCTGTGCCTATCGGTCTGCCCAATCATCGACTGCATCACCATGGTGAACAAGGTCATCCCCCACAAGATCAAACGAGGCATTCCCGAATATCAAGTCGTTGCCTAGCAACCTTCGCCAATTGCAACGCGACAGATGATTAAAAGCTTGAGAAATAACTAAATTTCTAAATGAAGTCATGTTTAATTCGATTATTATTAGAGGTGCATCGTAAATTGAAGAAAGATGAATCAATTTCAATTATAGATTA
This sequence comes from Hirudo medicinalis, assembly GCA_011800805.1. Classification (NCBI taxonomy): domain Eukaryota; kingdom Metazoa; phylum Annelida; class Clitellata; order Hirudinida; family Hirudinidae; genus Hirudo; species Hirudo medicinalis. The sequence continues at coordinate 88,099 of MPNW01000357.1, forward strand.
TGAACATTTTCATGGATGTATCGCGCGATCAAGTTTAACTGCGAGATCAATAGTTAAGTTGTTGCATTCGAGTGTCCAATTAACGCTCTGATAACCAGTTCGGCAGTGATCGATTGGATGAACTTTGGCGGACGACCTCGTTTCTAGAGATTTCATTGGGCGATGAGATTTGATCGATGATTTATCAAAATCACTGCTTATTTTTCCTCCTAAGGTAATTAAACATTCGTTCGTTCCAGTTTAAGAGTGGCCGGAATTAAATGAATGCCAATTAAAATGGAAGCTAACAAATGGTTCTGAGGGAGCTCTATGGCAACATAGCCTCCGTCTCGTCGCACGAATGGGCGTCCGTGTGTGATATCACGTGCTCGGACTTTACCCCGGTTTCGTTTTCGCTTTCACGCGACGAAGCGAGACGGCTCTCGTTTTCTGATTTAGTCACGCTACGATGGCTGATGCGAGTGGAAACGGTTTCGTAACTCCCGTGAGAAATCAGGACCTCTCCTCTGCTGCAGTCGGAAGACAAATCATCTGTCTGTCTGCTGGGGATTTCCGAGTAACTGACCGTCGAAGCAGAACTGCTCTTTATCGAACCTCGGGATTTTCCCCTGAGGCGTTCGTAGAACCGTCGTCTGGACAGCTTCTTCGATTTCTTTGCCGTCAGTTCGTCCAAGCTGCAAGAATGCTCCACAGCAGCTCGATTAGGCGTGCACTTGCGAGCATTTTCGAGTCTGTCGCTCTGTTTTCCCGCGGTATCGTTTTCATTATTTCGGGGTTTTGCGTTAATCTCGGAGAGTCTGAAGTTTGGGCAGTAACCAGAAGGAGTGTTGCAGTAATGAACGAAGTCTTCTGCAGATGCCTGCCAACTCTCGCTTGGAGACACTGGCATCTCTGGTAGGTACGTTGCTATGAAGGGATAGCTTCCATAGCAACCGTAACTGTATTCGTCATCGTGGAAGCTTTCACCGTCTTGGAACCAATAGAAATGACCTTGGCTGTTTAAGGTCGCGCAGCTTTCTGTGTGTAGTGGACTGAAGGGGAATTAATAAGAAAATGTAATCTGCAAGTTATCATTACTGTTATAATAACGTTTCTAACCGCATAAAAGTACTCCATATACTACAAATCAATCAAGCGGAACACGACGGCTGAATATGAATGAATATTTCTTTAATAAGTAATTCTTTCATTAATCATTACCTTTATAAATATATACCAAAGGCAATGCATGTACGTGCTTTATTCATCTTCTGAGGATCGAGCAATCCATAAGGATCTCGAGTAGCAAGCACCTCGCAATAGTTAATATCAATCAATGGCAGCCCCCCTATTGTTCATCTCCTCCCTGAGGGATGAATACGCAGCAGTCTGAGCATCACTCAAACACCTCATAATGGCTGTCTGTTCCTAACGAGCTTTTTATCGGTTAATGCGCGCGAGGAAACGGTTTATTTCGGGAAGTTTCCACATTTGTGTGAAGTTATTTTCATTTAGTCATTTTTGTTCCAAAAAGTTAAGTTATCTGCCTGGGAGGTGATCTCTGGGACATGGTAATTTTGATTAGTGGAATAAACTTATGGGGCATGACAAATGTTGGTAGCTGTATTATATAATTTTAAAATTATATAGTGTATTACATTTTTATATAATTCAAAATATCTTGCAGTCCCATTTAAAATTACCCTTAGAGTTGATCTTATGTATGACACTCGGTAATAAGATTTATGGACTGAAATATTCTGTTGGAATATTTCAATTGTTAATATTTCAGTGGTTCAAATTGTTTTGAGATCTTCGTGATTTTCATTTCAAGCCAACAGTGGACTTGATGGGATGGAATTACCTTGATTGACTGATTAAATGATTGAATTAATAAAAAAAATAAATATATAATAATATATAAAAATAAATAATAATAATAATAACAACAGTAGTAGAAATCGATCGACCACTCGTCGTCTTGCATCATCATTTAATCCTTGAGTTTTCAAATGGTTACCAAACCGAGACAGTCTCAAATTGTCCGAAGAAAACAAACTGTTGTTAATTCAAAATTGAGAAATAAAAAGCAAGGGTAGACCAAGGATGAGTACATGGTGAATCGATGAGTGTATTGATGGTAGTTCTCAGGATTCATATTTTACCGACTGAAAAGACGAGAGGAAAAATAATTACAAAGTTCACTTATAAACCAAGATTCAGTACGGAAAGTGCTTGGATAAATCGATGAGATAAAAGGGCATTTGCCCCTCTACCCCTGTCAGTTTGCCCCTTGATGTTTTTCTAAATCCGTATAATTCATAAATAATTTATTGATCACAATGAAGCTCCAGTAAAGTAGGAAAGCTACAGACATCAATATTTATTAAAAATTCTAAGTAATAAGAAATAATGTTTTCTTTATTCTCAATAACTTTAAAACATCTGTTGACAGTCTTGGATCGATTGAGCTCTTTGCCAATTTTCCTGATCGAATAATTTGCTTGTCTGAAGGCCTCAATCTGCCCCCTCTCCTTGTCAGACAACATTTTACCTCCAGCCATTTATAATATAGTAATTTTATAAACTTTAAATTAATTTTTATAAATATAAATAATTGTTCATTAAAGTCCGTTGCATAGCTGGATGATTAGGACGGTGCTCCCGCAACGGGATTCGAATCCGTGCTGCCATCGTGAGAGGCGGAATTCTTAACCATTAGACCATACGGGAGCACAAACTAATTTGTAACTCTTTTTTGGTTTATATATCGATAATATTTGCATGAAGTGCATTTTGATTGCATAAATATCAAAAATTTCAAGTTTTATTGGATATAAGTAAGGATGTCCTCATGGTTTTCAAACGGCCATAAAATGCTATTTTGAATATTTTACTTGTTAAATTTATTTGAAATCTTACAGGTCGTTTTGTATACAATAAAGTGATGTAAAGATATGTATAAAATTGAGTAATATTGAACTTATATTTAGTGAGTTATCAGGAAATTATGGGGTGTCCTCATGGTTTCCGTCCTTCGGAATGTACTTTATGTACGTATACAAAAATTTGCCCTCCTACCTCTACCGATTTTAAAATCCTGGCTGCACCACTGGTGCTAATGACACAACTAACCAATCTGTCTCATGGGAGTCGAGTAAGGTCTGCCCTTGGCCTTCTTTGCCATCATGAAATTCCTCGTCGTCCTTCATGATGTTGCTCTTGGACTCATTGACACCGGATGAGGGCCACGTGACGTCATTGGACGAAGAAAACGAAGAAGAAGCGCTGCTACACAGCCTGATCCTCATCTTTTTCTCCCTCTGGCAAAGAATTCCCAAAACCAGAGTCGAGGCCAAGGTGAAGGTGAAAAATATGGCTGCCGTGGTTATGACGGCCACGGATGCTGGCAACTTGAACGAGCCTTGGAAGTTATTTCCGGGTATGGTTTCCGTACCGGATAAAACGGAAGTACGACTAAGGAAGCTGTTTTTCTCCGATCCCTGATTGGACGGATAAATCCTAAGAATAGAGGAATTCGATGATTGGCTAACGGCGATGGACGACGACCTTAATTTGAACTGCCATTGGTTGGAAGAGCTGACGTTATGACGAATCACTGTGTGGGGTTTGGTGATCGTCGTTGAATTCCTTCGTCTATGCGAAGCTGATTGGCCGAGGAGAGGGTGGTAGGAGTGGTGACGGCGGGTTATGGCTTTGCTTTCAGTGCTGTTCATCCGATTGAATCTGAATGTCATTGTGGACTTCTGGAATTTCTTTGCTTAGTTCAGTCTTTCAGCGAGTCTTACTGTAACCTTTGAAATAAATGTTTAATGGATTTAAGTAAATCTAGACATTACAAAATGAATTAGTGAAAGCACTGAACTTGTAAGATCTCGAAACACCTCAACGTCAGGAAGTATTTTGAAATGATTCAAAAGAAAACTTACAACAAAGTTTTAAGTTCGCCTCGAAACATCGTCACTGCCAACAATGCTTATTGAATCATGGAAAGCGCGATGCAATAGATGCAGCCAAACTAATGCAGTCCACAACGTCTGCCCGGTGGCAAAACAATCCCATCTCTTTGATTTTCTCTTTTCCATTTCTTCCAGCCTCATCATCAATCTTCAATCCGTGCAACTGCTGGAGTGTTATGTGCTTTACGGCGGCCTGGATTCATTGTTGAGGGTCCACGGATCCGTTGGAGGTCCATGGATCGTTCCAGTTGTTGTCCGGAAGGTCTCCAGGTAGCTCTAAAACATTCTCCATCTCCGGCCACTCGTATGATTTCGTGTGCACTTGTGACTTTGTGAGACCGATTTCCGCCCGACGGTTGAGCGTTTTTGTTTCTATTAAGCATTTGTCTGTTTGCTTGTTTGCTTGATTGCTTGATTGTTTGTTTGTTTGTTTGTTTGTTTTTGTAGCCTCTGATGATTAGTGTAATTAAAAACTAATTAACATAGAAATTCTTGTTCAAGTTTCAAGAAATTCAAGTTTTAATGATTGTTTTAAAAATTAGAACGTTTATATAAATTCAAGTGAATTGACAATACTGGTATACCTACTGAATGACATAACATATTTCAACAATTATTTACCAAGTTAAATATTTAAAAAGAGGTTAAATCAATAGCTATAATATTCTTAAAATCATAAAAATCAAATTCTCACACAGCCTACAACTCCATAAAAGCCATCTCCACCCCTATAACCACCCAACCCCCAGGTCTTTCCATCCTGCGTGCATTTCCATCGTGTAACGAAGTTTCAACTCCTCCCATTGTTCTGTACGTCTTTATTAGCGGGTCGACTCTGTTGTCGTCTGCTCACGTAGAATTTGCTTACGCACGTTCGGCAGAGTTAATGAATTTCACGGGTCTGATTGATCTAATAAAGTTCCAGCGGTCGTCAGGTTTGGTTTCTGTCGCTCCTGCGGTGGCAGCACGAGCGACCGAAGCTGTTAAGGTTAAGAATGAATTGTTCGCTAAAAAAAAAGTGGTTAAAAAGTCCTAGGTTTCATTTGGTCATTTTGACAGATGTGATGGTTTTGGTGGTGACTGTAGCAGCGGCACGGCTGGTTGGTGTGGTAGCGACTCTGACTTCCTGAGCCGACAGCCTAGTGGAGATGATGAGTATGGAAATGGAGGCGTTAATTGGTTTATGTGCTGACGCAAAATGCAATAAAAAAGAGGACATTTCTGCGCTAACAAGCGCTAACGTCGTTCGTGATTCGCCTAAAGATTGAACTGAACGGCTTACGCAATACTTGTCCACCAGCGGTGATGATGATGATGATGATCGCGGTGATGATAATGCTGCTGATTATGGTAATAATGATGTAGTGATTATGATGAGGACGGTGATGTTGATTGGATGAGTCTTTATGATGCGATGAAAGATAATAAATGAATTCTCAGATTAATTCTCTTTTAAGTGAAGTTGTGTCTGGAGCAGTCAGCTGAGAAGACCAGTCAATGGCCATTAACGTCCTGAAAGTTTCGACGTGACGAGGCTTCTGCCAGTGAAGAGAGCACTAATTGGAATCAGAGGATTCAAACTGTTGATGCCTTCCTGTCAAGGACCACATGGGGGAGACTGAAATAAGGATGACCGTGATTAGACCGGAATTTCAAGCACACCTGGAAGATGGCTGTGCAGGTGGAGTTGATTGGATGGCATTAGAAGGACGGCGCAGTTTATATGCAGTTTACAAGGAGATGATGTTGAAGAAGAATTTAAAATGGTTACAAATAAAAATTAACAAAAACGAATTGGCAATCCCTTTTTGGTGATATAATTAGAAATAATGCCAATAAGCAGCAATGATTGTTGAACTTGTTAAACATATTTTCCCACAAAGCTAAAGAGTTTGCGTTCAGGCAATCTGCGTGCTTGAAGATGTTACGTGTGCATTGAAGTCAGTTCAATAACTGGATAAACTTCAACAATGATGGTTCAACAATGTCCTGCCATTTTGTAATTTTGTAAGGCTGATTCATAATTATGGTGCCATAATTTGTAATTGTTACTTTGCAATTTCGCAGAAGTTAATCTACATTATAAAAGAGAAAGTGCGTGTATATTTCTGTCTGTTCCAAGAACTCCTCCCAAACGGTAGAACGGTGAACGGTAGCGACTTCAAATTTGCACACGTCATTCTCTGTGCCATTCCTAGGTCAACTGTGCCATTTTCAATCTTCAAATTTCAATTTTTCCAACTCTCACCTTTTCCTAAATCGCACACGAGTTTGAAACTCGAGAGCTACTGGAAGCAAGAAGCATTGTGCTCCCGTACGGTCTAATGCTAATGGTTTCGCCTCTCGCGATGGCAGCACGGGTTCGAGTCCAGTTTCGGGAGCACTGTCCAATCATCCAGAGGGACGATGATAATAACGGGATGAATAAAATTAATTGTAGTGAACAGAAGATGATTTTGAATATGTCACTGGCGAAGCCGGTTTAAAAAAGCTACTCTATTATAAAACGCCATTCCGGCAAACTGGTATAAAGTAAGGTTGGAAATGAACATCTCCTTCAACTTACTCCCTCATGAAGTCACAACTGGAGAAACATCAGTGGAGAGATTCAGAGTATCTCTGAGGAAAACTGAAGCAGAACGATCCATACACGAACGTATAACCTCCCTGAGATTATCATCTTATCTCGATTCGCGCCATTGCGCCGGCGCTTTGAGCGGCGTTGAATGCGTCCCGGTCTTATCTTTCGGCATCGGAGAGCCCGGCCGTCTACCCAAGCGACCATCCACCCCTCAATCCTAGGCCCCCTGTCACCTAAAACTTTAAGCCGCCTCACCCGTCATCAACGCGATTTCATTGGTGAGCATCGCTATGGAACCTTGATCGGATTTAGTTTAGAAGATGGTGATGGTTATGCTGCTGCTGCTGCTGATGATGATGATGACGTCACCTACAGAGGGGATAGAGGGAGGGTCGACGAAGCAAGATTCTGATCGTTGGCGCGCTGGGACACCCTGTCACCATGGAAACAGTCGTCATGGCGACGACAACGTTGCATTTGAACCATGACGCGGAAAACCGATGAAGATAAATGGAAAGCACGTGATGGCGACGACGAAGATGAAGATGATGCTGAAACTGAAATCATCACCATCACCCCATGACCGTAATCATTACCATCAGCCCCATCATCACCCTCATCGTCGTCGTCTTCTTCCTTTCTGTCAAAACATTTCCATGTTTTTCCAGCTCCGAGCAATGAATGTCATTCGACAAACAAACCTGAAGATGTTGTTGACGCGCGGAGAAAGTGAAGTTGTAGGAGAAACAAGAAGTAGTGATGATGATGGTGATGATGATGATGACAACGATGATTAAGGAAGGAGAATCGGTCTTAATCATTTTCCTAATTGAATAATCTTCATTAGCAGCAACGCTGCAGTCGTCCTCGCCGTGATCACTACCATTATCCTTAACATCATCCTCGTCTTCATCCTTAATGTTGGACCACATTATCACATTATTAATATTAATATTATCTCCAGCACTCCCTATTATCGTCATCATCATCATCATTATCACCATCATCATCGTCGCCGTCGTCATCATCACCGGCGTAATACAAGCGCAGGTAGTTTGTCGAGCAAACAATGGACGATAGGAGCGTGCTCACGTGGAGGGTCGAGTTACGCGGGTTGTGTTTGTGTCTGACAAACAGCAACTGGATGATGATGTCTCTCCTCATCATCATCATCGTCGTCGTCGTCGTCGTCGTCGTCGACATCAACATCATCATCTAAATGTCAGGGGCTTGCCTTATCACTATCGGGTTCCTGTCTTAATGCGAAGCGAGATAGATCGAAGGAAATGACAAAAGAGTCTTGAAATTATCGAGATATAATTATATTCTGAGCATGAAAAGCACAGAAGAAATTACTAAAGAAATTTAAAAGCAAAACGCATAAAAATCTCGGCAATCAAATCGCAACAACTCGCCACACTCGCTCCACGCGCACACACACACACACACACACACGTATGCTTCTCCGCACTCGTCTGCTCTCTCACACAACGCACTCGCAACACTCGTCGTCGTCGTTGTCGTTGTTGTCGTCGCCGTCATCATCATCATCATCATCATCATCGACATCGCCATCGCCATCGCCATCGTCGTCGTCGTCATCGTCATCATCGTCATCATTATCATCATCCTTTCAATATCTCCTACAAAGTTTCAATATCTCCGGATATCAGTTTCTCTACGTCCGTGTTTGTCTTGTGATTGATGATGACGATGAGTAACGATTAGCCAAAGTTACACTTGAATCAGCATTGCCAGCATCACCGTAACTATCATACATCATATTACATTATCATCATACAAATGAGTAGCCACGGGGGGGGGGGGGCAAGAGGGGTGGGGAGTAACTTGGCAGTCAGTTTATCCCTTGATATTCTTCTAAATCCGTATAATTCTTAAATAATAATAATAATTCATTGACCACAATACAGCTCCAGTAAATTAGGAAAGCTTTGGACATGATTATTTATCAGATATTTTGAGTTTCGATAACTAAATTACAAGCGTCTTCGCTTCCCTTAATTGTCTTAATTAAATTAATTAGTGTCAAATTAATTG
>MPNW01000357.1:97566-155066 GCA_011800805.1 Hirudo medicinalis
ATCAGATATTTTGAGTTTCGATAACTAAATTACAAGCGTCTTCGCTTCCCTTAATTGTCTTAATTAAATTAATTAGTGTCAAATTAATTGTTAGCTGCTAATCCACCAGCACCATATTTCACTCTTGTCAATATTTACGAACACATAAACAAAAATTCGTCCCCCACTAGCTCGACAGATCATAAAATCCTGACTAAGCCGCTGCTATCATATCACCATCACCACCAACATCACCACCAACATCACCACCAACATCATCATCATCATCATCATTTCCGAAGTCTTGAAAAAAAAATTGGGCCGAAATAATCAAAATACATGGACTCGGCAAGCGAGTGACTAAAAATCCTTGAAGAACAAAAGAGGAACTGGCGAGATGCTGATGGAGATTGGTGAGGGGATCGGATGAGATGTCCGACGATGACGAACCAACAGGTCGAGTGAATGGATGATGATGATGATGATGATGATGATGATGGTGATGATGATGACGATGATGATGACGACAACGACGACGACGACGATGATGATGATTATGGTGATGACGATGATGATTGTGATAGAAGTGGCGATGACGATGATATTGATGAAGGCGATGGAGATGGTGGTGATAGTGATGGGAACGATAACGATCATTATCAGGATTGTATATGGAGGAGGAGAGGCCCTGTGGCTCGAATCAAAATTCATTGATTCATTCACTGCCGGGAACATCGACTGTAGATGAAAAAAACATCATCAACATCATCATCATCGTCATCGTCATCATCATCGTCATCATCGTCATCAACATCATCATCATCACTACAATCAGCACCATTATTATCATTATCATCCATGTGACTATGAGTCATTGTGCTAGTATAATTTCAAGCGAATGGGCATCTTTTGGACGAAAGAATGATGGACTGATGGAAGAATGAATCGTCTGAGTGGAATGATGAGTATCATCCATGGATGGATTGGTGAGTATCATCCATGGATGGAATGGATGGATCTTCCAGAGAGTAAAGGAGTGAGGTGCTGGATGTAAACACACTCGTGTCGGACACGTGACTTGAATTATGACCTTCCATTCCCCTCTCCGCGCGTTGATTGATCAAGTATTGATCCACATACATCTCTTCTTTTCCTCCCTTTTTCGTCCTTCCATCAGTCTCTCGGCTATTCTTATCGTTACCCCACTAGGTTTTATCTTATTGGCTTGCTATAAATATCATTGAACAATATAGTTGTATTGTGTTTAGCAATTATTATTGTGTTTAACAATAATATAATGTTGATTATTAACCACATATTCATTCGTCCATCCATCCATCCACTCGTCCATTATCCATCCATTCATCCACTCGTCCATTATCCATCCATTCATCCACTCGTCCATTATCCATCCATTCATCCATGCATCCATCCATCCGTCCGCTACCGCAATCCTTGTGTTAATATAGATTTATTTATCTTTTATCGCTCAGCCCAGCAATCCATCATGCCCTTTTATCGCTCTCTCGTCGTCTCTGCTTTATCGCTCGATTTACATTTCTATGGGGTTGCCGTCGTCATTAATTTGTTTTAAACACTCGTCTTATCTAACTGTTGTGGTGTGGATTTGATTGGATATTATAACGGATAACAGTGACGATGGTGATAATGATGACAATGATGATGACGATGCTGCTGCTCTTGATGATGATGACGACGACGACGGCGGCGACGATGATAACGATGGCGGCGGCGATGAAGTCACCGAAGAAAATGGCGAAGACGAGTCGATAGAGGCGGCATTGAGCGGTTTATTTGCATTCGGGTCACGAATTTCAATCCTGAATCACAGTCCGGAACCCACGTACGTCAACAAAATATGAAACCGACTCACGATGGTTCAGCCCGGACCCTACCGACTCCGCTGACCCTTCGCTTACTGCATCTCGACGGTGACAGTGACTCCATTCCCATTCGACGCAAAACTTGAGCATCGTAATATCAACAAATGACAGAAGAAGGTGATTTCAATAGTTGTTGCCATTTGAAGATTGATGGCCGAATTGAAGGATCCCGACGTAAAACAGGAGATAATGGTGAAGGAATGTGTCTCTGATTTAGGCATTTATTTTAGACTCCAGGCTGAACTTCAAGGAGCATATCCTGACCAGGATAAAGAAAGCCAATACAATGCTTGGAGTAGTTGCTAGAAACTTTAGACACCTCTCAGTGGATGCTTTTATTTGCTTGTGTAAGACTTTGATTAAGTTACAGTTAGAGTAAGGAGTACAGGTGTGGAACCCGCTTATGCAGGGCTTAATTGACAAGATCGAAGCAGTCTCGAAAAGGGCAACAAGGTTCATCACCGCCTGCAGTCACCTGCCTCACAAAGAAAGATTAAAGCATCACGATCCTTGTTCCATCTGCATTAATCTTGGAGCACCGTATTTTCACGAATATAACAAAGTTTTTATTCAACATCCAACTTTAAATTTCTCATGGAACATTTTTATGGTGACATTTGATTTTGTGGACATGTTGTTGTTTTGTTGCTCTGCTTTTTGATTTTTGATTTTTGATTGCTTTTCATATTCATGTTCATTTTGTCATCCGGAGAGGAGTTCGTCCGTGTTGGTAATTAATAATAATAATTAGTATCAAAACTTGAACATCATAATATCAATCCGTCTATCTACGTTGGTAATATCTATCAACCCACTGCAGTAGTATGCTACGAGAATTGATGAAAAATATAATGATATGGTTATAGTATCTCGTGGGGAAAGTATCAGTATTACCTGAACATATTTTGGGAGGCATTCAGGAACATTTGGAAGAGAACTGAGCTTAACTTGATAGCGTTCCTCTCATATGTTCAGCATTCGTCTATCACTGAGGTCCATGCTTCGTTCAACTGACTTTCATTCATCCATCCATCAGTCCTTTCTTTCTATAAGCCACCCCATTTTGGGTAGTACACGGTTATGTGGAACCTATCAGATTGTTTTTCAATTTCGCCCATTCTTTCGAAGATGAGGTTGTAGCAACTTGTAGTTGGGTTCGAAAAACTCGCAGTTCAATGAGAATCTCGAGAGGTTTCCATGATGGATGAATGGTTAGACGGTTCAAGTGAGTGGATGGTTGGCGTGAATCTGGTACGTTATTGGGTTAGGGAATGAAAAATGAATTGCAGAATAATAAATTCAATCGTTGAGTTTCTGCGTGATACTTCATCCCCATTAAGCCATCCATTCTTCGCCAACCTGCACACTCACTCATCCATCCATCTAGTCATTCATCCGTCCACCCATCCACTCACTATCCAGCCACCCACCCACTTATCCAGCCACCCACTCACTCATTCGCTCGTCAAGGCTCACCGATCCACCCACAAGTCATCATTCTCCTCCGTCCCAGGCGAGTGGAAAGGTTTATATTTCTGCATGAACGCCTGTCGTACGGTCCCAGCTCACTGCATGATGGACGCTTCATCGCCAGCCCTTTATGTCCTTATAAAAAGATGGACCGACCCCCGGAATTTTGGCGGGTACATTGATTGAGTGGGCGTGCAAGGGAGTGAGTGAATGAGTGAGTGAAAGAGGAGCGGGTGAGTGAGTGAGTGAATCTAACAGAATGGTGAAGGAGCAAATGATTGGGTGGGTGGGTAGGATTGTGGTGTTGATGAATGTTTGGAGCATTCCAAGCATGAACGCATGCACGAGTGAATCCGGGAGAAACAAATACAAACAGAAAAAAAAAAACAAACCCAACTCTCACTCGGCAGGATCGATCTCTCTTTTTATTTCCAGAGAGCAATCCCGCCCATTCGTTCGATCACCGCTCCAATGCCAATATTCTTTTTTTTCTTCCCTGTTTATTCCATCCTTTTTATGATCAGTTCATAAGGCAGGGTTCGTAGTTCAGGGTTCATAGTTCAGGGTTCAACTTCATTGACCTCGAAGTTTCAACGGGATCCAATTGTTAGACTCAAGATGTGTCCATAAACTCTACTCATGGTGCTAAGTAATGGAATGTTCATAAGTACTGCGTACCATGTTCGAAACCCTGCACAGCGCTCTTGGGAATAGACTGTTACACAAATGGCTAACAAAATCGCCAGTACGCGCTACGCTTACGGCGCTATAAAGTTCCAGCCAATAATTGTGTTGTTATAATCATGTTATGTAATTATAACTAGATGACTTATAATATTCACGGATTTCTTGTTTCCTTACTTGACCAAACAAGTACATTCCATGCATCAACACGTCAACCGAGGTTCCTCTGAAGCAATAAAAGACCAAAAGGTTGCCAGTTCAACTCCTAAGACCGGAGAAAGGAGCATTGAAAAATGATTGAGTGCCATTCATGCTGCCGTCAAGGTCGCCTTGCATAAACGTCACACTTCGATTCCCATTCATCCCGCCGCCTTCACCACCCCACCCCGTCGCCAAAAAGCAAGTCCAACCACCCACCCACCCAGCCACCCATTCAGTTTCTTTCTCACTCCTCCTCAATATCTCCACGATCAAGAGTCCCGCGAGAAAATGGACGCCCCTTCGATCTAATCTACAGGCAGAAGTTCAATTGTTTTACGTCTTATTTGACGCCATGCTCAGTGAATGAAGCTCCCCGCTGAATGAAAGTGCATTAGGAAGTGCATTTGGGAATGAGAGTGAATTGAAATGGAGTGTATTATCGGTTGTAGTGGAGGGTGGGTTAGTTGTGCGGACGGACGGATGATTGGATGGATGGATGGATGGATGGATGAGGAGTTATCAGCGCCTCTTTGCACGAGTACAGGATCGGAAAATTAAGATGTGCCGAAATGGGAGGGAGAGGTCAAAGGTGAAATCAGAGACGCCGACAACAGGATGGAAAGAAGAGAAGATAAAAAGAGGAAATAGAAAGAAAAAAATTATTACATGACGAANATAATAATAATAATAATAATAATAATAATAATAATAATAATAATAATAATAATAATAGCAACAACAACAATAATAATATAAATATAAATTACATAAACAAAGTAAGAATAACATCCCTAACGAGGAGGGCTGTAAACAGGGGTAACCAAATGTCATTTCTCAATGGATTTACGTCCGCAGCTTCCTGTTGCTCGTGTCTCCAGCAAGTTTTTAGCGCCACAAATCAATTAAGTGCCGCTAATTGTTCTCCATGTCAACTTGATACGAACTGTTTTACAATCCAATACTACGGAGATTTTTGTTACTAAAAATGGAGACAAACTCAGACGACAATGTCCTTTTGTTTATGGACTCTACGGATTATTGTCTCGAGAGTTAAAATTCTCGAAATGAAAACTTTTACCAGCCCTTACCTAGGCCTGGACAACTAAACTCGTTTTGTCCATAATTAAGTTTTGTTAGTTGATAAAACGTGTGTCTTTCATTTTTTTGGTGTTTTCTTCGTTTTAGTTCGCTCCCCGGTTTGGACTAACTCCACTGCAGTTCTTTACATCTTTAATATTATAGCATCACTATCAAAACCGCATCAGTCAAGATCATCAACAACCATTGGCATCATCACCAGAACTGCATATCAGCACCATTACCGTCAATTACCATGTTATCGCCAGTATTATCATCTCCATGACTTTCAGTTCTTTGTATCGGAAGCAACAATCACAACAATTAACTAAGTTACTCTAAAAAAATGATAACATTGAAAAACATTCGAAATTCGATGAATATTAAATGAAATTCCAATATTGAATGAAAATGAGTCGATTTAAAAAATTGATGATTTATCAGTAACTTCCAAATGTTTCTCAGTTATACTCCATATTGTTCAGGTTGCTGAGGAAACATGTGCTTGTGGTAACCACGTTGACCGTAGGATTATGTTGAGTATTATTTTTGGTTATAAGTCGCAACACATACCTCTTGTTGTATTTAGTTAATATTGAGTTTCCATGAATATCTGAGTGTTAATAACTTTTAAATTAGAAACAATTTTAAAGTTGAAAACCATTTTATTTGCAAATAAATGTATATGATGTGCTGCTAGTCCTTGATTTTGATTTTGTAAAAATAAGATGCGCAGCTGTGTTAATGTCCAATATCACTCGAAACATGTTAACAATTTTTTAACTTTAAAAAAAATAATTCATTAACTCATTTATTTATTATTATTGTTGTTATTATTTGACTCAATCAATTAATTTTAATTTTTAATTAATTGATTGATTCATCGAGTGATTGATTGAATGAATGATTGATCAACCGATTAATCAATTGATTGATTGACTGATAAACCAAAGCAACAACACGAAACGACAACTCACGTGATTATCGTCTGTTGGAGCGAAGGAAGATCGTAGAAGAGGAGAGACTAATTTCTTCTTTTATTTCTAAAACGACATCGCCAAACAAAAACACAAAGAAAACAAATGCAAAGAAATCTGCCACCGTTTACGAACTCAACTCTGCTCGTCTCCATGGAAACGACAAACGCCGGAAACCGGTGCCAGCCAAAGATTGCGAATCGACGACCAGATAACAATCGGTGTTCACGAAATGGGACGAAGAGGAAAAAGAAGGAAGAGGGAGATGCTGAGGCTGCCTTGTGAGGGTCGACTAGGTGTAAGTGCTGGGTAGCTCGGATGTTCCGAAGTTATTGTTATTATTACTATTATTATTATTATTGTTATTATTAATATTATTATTATTATTATTGTTATTATTATTATTGTTGTTGTTGTTGTTTTAATTATTTCCGTTGTCATTGCTATAGTCACGTGACTGTACGTTGTTATGTTATGAGGCGTGATTTCATAGTACCTCATGAGGAGTGAAAAGATTGAAACGATAAATGAATAGATTGAAACTGATGGTTGAATGGTTGAGTTACCGACTGATTTAATAATTTTCAAGATGGAATAGACAGAATTTAAAGATTAATTCCGAGAAAATGAGGCCTGATTGGAATTTAAAGAAGATATTAAAAAAAGATTCAAAATAAAATGAATGAACACAAGTGAATGAAGCATGTAATGGGATGAATGAACGAATGAGCGAGCGGATGAATGGATGAATGGAGTGAATGGATGAATTGAATGAATGGATGAATGGAATGAGCGAGAGTGAGGATGGATCAAAAGAGTCGCGAGAATTGAACACGCGTGGATCTCGGATTGAGCGAAGCAGACGGTTAAATGGAATTTATAGGGGCCTTCCATAGTTCCTCGTGTTGGAAGAATGAATGCAAGAATGGTTAGTGGATGAATGAATGAATGAATGAATGGGTGGGTGGTTAATGGGGACATATTGAATATCTTTTGAGTGGCAAAGTCCAAAGCATGTTTTTATCAACATGTTTTTTTTTTATAAAACTTCGGCAACTTTTCAACAAATAATTATAAGTTTGAACGTTATATAATAATATTGATATAATAATAATGATAATAATAATAATAATAATAATAATAATGATAATAATAATAATAATAATAATAATAATAATAATAATAATAATAATAATAATAATAATAATAATAATANAATAATAATAATAATAATGATAATAATAATAATAATAATAATAATAATAATAATAATAATAATAATAATAATAATAATAATAATAATAATAATATTTATTATTATTGTTATTAACTATTATATTATAAGCATTGTTGTAACTGCGGCACTAAAATAATTACATTTATAATTAATTGCAGATATTTTTGAAACTGTCGGATGGGCTCCACTGCTGCTGGCAGTTCCCGCCTAGTCATGCAGTAGTCTTAGACAGTTGAGCGACTGTAAAACGCTAGGACTTCTTCTCCATTTTCTAAGTCCAAATCACCTCAGTTATGAAGGGATTTACACCAAATAAACCTAAACCCCCCTTTCTGTTCCTTGTGAGAGCACTGCACCAATTCCACAGTTACTAGTGTAGAATGAGCCCCCGGAACTGGGTATGCCAATATTGGTGAAGTCGTCATTGATGTCCCTTTTCCTGTTGAAATATGATTGGCGAATTGGTTATGATTGGAGCGTTTTGAAGTCGCTGGACCGATTCTCGCTTCCTAAAATCGGCAGCTTCTAGTTTTCCTGACCTTCTCCAATTCTGTAACTTAGATCTGTCAAGAATTGTCCTGCAATCTCGCTGCGTATGGCTGGGTCTGTTGCATCCGAAGCACCTTGGTCTGTTATCCTATTCCTGAAACCTCGATCTCGCTTGCTGTTTACTGAGGCTGTTGATTTGTTCCGCTATTTTCATAATCAGTTGGTTTTGGTCTTCTTCTTTGCTTCTTTTAAACATGAACCATTCTGAGTGGAGGTTTTGGCTGACTCCATTGAAGGAGCAAAGGCGAGTGGCTCATAGCTGGCCTTTTTTCTATTAATTTTTACTGCCATTCTTATTTCTGCATCTCTGATACCATCAACAAAGGCATTAGTTACCGTATTTTCAATAGACTCTGAAGAGTATTCCGGGTGTGCTAAACAAGCTAGTCTTCTGAGACCAGCCTCTAATTCCTGAGTGTTTTTCCTTGTCTTTGGATTACCTATCTCGACCCTATCTCCCCTGCCAATTATAGACCTATAACTCCAACCTTTCTATCATTACGAAACTGCTAGAGAGACTCATTGTTTCTAGGATTCGCCCTCCTATTACTAACTCCCAAACTTCTCTCCCTTGCAACCTGCCTATAGACCTGGTTTCTCCACAGAAACCGCTCTCTCCCTCTCTCACATCTTCAATAATCTTTCCAAAATATGTGGAAATCGTAACTGCGCCGCCATGGTCGGCCTCGACCTCTCGGCGGCCTTCGACACTATTAACATCAAACATCGCTGGAAAGACTCCACTCTGATTTTGGCATTGACGGCCTTGCCCTCTTTTGGCTTCACTGCTACCTTTCTAACAGATCTCAATTCGTTAAGCTAACACTGCCCCTTCTGCTGCACTTCTTGCCGGGTTCCCCAGGACTCTGACCTAGGACCTCTACTCTCGACCTATATCTTACCCCTGTCCGACATCGTTAAGAACTTCGACGTGTCTTTACATCAATACGCGGATGACACGAGCCAAGTGCACAGGTACATGAATGACTGTCATCTCGTCAATTTTCTTCAACTCAGCCCGCAGAAATCCGAAATCATGTTTATTGGCACACCCACACACCTCAAGAATCTATCTCCTCCGTCTTCGATAAACATCGCTGGCTTCTTTGCTATTCTTACTTCTTCTACTACCCTAAAACTTCTCGGCGTCATCCTTGACTCCAACCTCAGCACGCCACCTCAATAATAAAATCCTGTAACCATCTCATCTGGGCTATCCGACGTGTCCGTCCGTTCCTCTTTGTCGACAAAACTTCTGCTCTTGCACGTAGTCTGATCCTCTCTCATCTAGACTACTGCAACTCCCTACGGTACTTCTTCCTCACTTATTCA
Organism: Hirudo medicinalis; assembly: GCA_011800805.1. Taxonomy (NCBI): domain Eukaryota; kingdom Metazoa; phylum Annelida; class Clitellata; order Hirudinida; family Hirudinidae; genus Hirudo; species Hirudo medicinalis. Next base: position 106,977 of record MPNW01000357.1, read on the forward strand.
CTCCCTTCAGCGCACCCAAAGTGATCTAACCAAACTCGTTCTCCTCGATCCCAGACTTACCAGCTCTGAATGCCTGACGCAACTGCACTGGTTGCCTATGCACCTTCGCATCATCTTCAAAATCTCATTAATCACTTATCTTACTCTACCTACATCCAGCCCATCCTATCTCAATATCAATCATCTCATTCACCGCCGCCAAATCCCTGACCACCTTCGTTCATCCTCCGCAATTCATCTACATCAACCAGTCCATAGATCATCCATCGTCAATCGAATTTCACCTATGCCTCGCCTGCCGTCTGGAACGATCTTCCCTCCATCGTTCGGTCTCAAGCTACACTTGAAGCGTCTGTTGAAGACCCATCTATTCAATATAGCATTAAACCAAGAACCAAGGCGCTTCTGACGCTATGATTACGGCGCCATATAAATGAACTATTATAATTATTAAAAAGCCGTTTTTTTTAGTTCAATTCGATATACTTCTTGCATATGATTATTCCAGAACCTTCGCCTCTACCAACTTCGGGTATTTCTCCTCGTATGTTTTTAAGCTTCTCCCAATTCTTGTGCAGGCGTCCGCAGAAACTATTCCAGGGGGTGCAACATTTTATTTACTGGAAAGTACTACCAAGTTTTTTAACTAAAATTCCATGAAAATACTACCAAGTTTTTTTTAACTTAAATTCCAAGAAAGCCTAGGCTAAATCTGTTCAGCCTAAGGTGTTACAACTGCGTCTATAATATACAACGTAACATCTAAAATGAAGTAATTATGAATTATACGATACTTCAATTGAGTCGGAGATCATATTCAACTTGTTCATGAAATAAAAACTTTAATCTTTTAGACTCTTGTCGGAAATGTGGAGTTTTTTTTATTTTTATTTTCGTTTAAAATAAATTTTCTAAATTATTTTGTCTAACAGTCTGCAGTCGTACTTTTAAGGAACAGAGTATCTTGTTTGTGGTTCGTCATTAAGTGACGGTAAGGGTGATTTATGCAAAAGATTCTGAATAGATTAGAGATTTTATAAAAAAAAAAAACAACAACAAAAAACGATAGCCCATAGACATTATTGAAAATATTTGTCTTAACTCAACTTGACCATTATGCTGATTCAACTGTTTCGAATCTTAGATTGTAGACCTAACTTGTTCTTTCTCTTGACCCTACCTACTTGCTCCTGACACCAATATTCATTGTTTAATTCTGTGAGTTAGCGATTCGATAGCGAAATCACGCGTGATTGGCTGCTAAATGATGAGTAGAATGCAGCAGAAACATCTAGAAATCGTGTCAACCTGACCCAGATAATTAACTGACTGTCATTGGCCTTCCCCATACACGGGACGCTTTGCAATTGTTACTATTGCAATCATTATCACTACCCTCATTATTATCAGCAACTAATATGCTGTGATCATATCGTAAATAAATAAATTATAAATTAACTATTATTATTATTATTATTATTATTATTATTATTATCATATCTGAGGTTGACGACCACTAATCTTTATCCATCGACGGTTCTAAGCAAGCAATCTGCCCACCTCTTCTGTCCATCCACCCATCCAGCCACCAAACCATTCACTGACCACCCGCAAAAAAATTTACTCATTTACTCGATAGTTCTCGGAGGACTCCTACAAAACAGAGTTCATTGAATCTCGCTAACAATTCACCGCTGGCTTCACCAACCCATACGCATCATGGGTAGCGTAATTCAAATGCACATGCACATAACATTCACATGCACATAACATTCACATGCACATGCACTAACATTCACATGCACATCCACATGCACATAACATTAACATGAACATTGTCAAGCATAGGTTCACACATCGAGAATCCAAAAACTCACGTGGATGCTCCAGGTGACGTAAAAAAAGTTGTAGGGAAAACCTCGGGAATTGTTATCTCTTCCTGTTACCCCCCTCCGACCAAAAGAACCGAGATGGTGTCGGTGTCTCGTGCTAAGAGGAATTTATAATTGGTTCTTATTGCTTCTTTATGCACAATACTATCCCGGTGTAAGGTGTAATGTTTCTAGAAGAATAAGGTTGGAAGGGAGGAATGGTGGAGGTTAATGGGTGTCCTGTCCATGAACAACTGACCGTGAAGAATGTGGATGATGACATGCACCACGTCGACGATGATGCCGATGGTGATAATGAACGAGGGATTGAACACATAAAAGTGGCTCCTAAGTTTAACACAAACGTCAAAAACAAAATCAACGACGCTCTGAGAACCGACTAAACCGACGGTCTTAAAAACTAAAAAACACTCGACAAGCTTTTAATGCGAACCTTTAAATCCACTTTTAAACACAGTACTTCCGGAGAAAAAAAGAAAGAAGGCGACGAAAATGTCGACCGGTTGTCTCTGAGGCAAGTTGAGGTTTTGTGTAAAACTTCGTGTGGTTCAATGTTTTAGGCGGAGGTGTTTAATACACCTCTGACAGTTTAGTAAATTGAAAGATCAATTCATGCTGATTCAAAAGTATAATTATCGTTATGGTTATTGAGAAAGTGATGATGATGATGATGGTGGTGGTGGTGATGATGATGATGGTGGTGGTGGTGGTGGTGGTAATGGCGACTACGATGATGATGAACCTCGATGGTGATGACACATTTTATGCCACAGGTTCGTTTGTTTTGAAAAATGTACTTTTTCCACGTCTGAGAATTATCGCGAGGAGCGATGTTTTATCAATTATGCATCGTATTTCGGAAGACCAATAGAGTCCGACAAGACCGCTACTAGGATATCATTACCATTACCAAGATATCATTATCATTACCGGCATCGGCATCATCATCATCATCATCGAATTCCATATCATTATCTTGGAGACTGCCATAGATATATCAATATTATGAACTCTATTACAATATTATGAAGTGTAACCATCGCTATAATTATCATCCTCCTCCTCATCGTCGTCGTCATCATCATCATCATAATCATCACCACCACCACCATCATCATCACCTTGTTCGACCCACTCCGCATCACTTCTGTCATCTCCCAGCATCACCAGTGACCCCTAACGGTCGACTAAAGAGAAAATCCGAGCGGCTGAGAACATTTAAAGAAATCAACAACAGTCGTAAACGTAGCCCTGCCTGTCGTTAAGAGATAGTAAATGCTTGAAGTCTCTCTCCTTTGAATGGGTGGGGTGGGCGGGTGGATGATTGGGTGAATGCAGGGATTGACTGGTGAATGGATGACGAGTGGGTTGGTTGGTGTGTTGAATGATTGATTTGTGGATGGATGAACAAGTTAATGAATGAAAGAGAGAATGAATGAGCACGTGATGAGCACGTGAGAGTTGCACAGCAATTCCGGAAGGGGATTTATTTCGGTCGAGTCAAAATAAAACAAATGCCTTACAAATCCAAGTAACATCGTCTCGAGCTGATGATCGAACACACGACCATCGGGCCGAATTGCTCCAATCTCCTGGTGTCAAAGATCAACTTTACTGATTGAGGTCATCTCATTTGAGGTGCAGAAACCGATCTCAGTCTATCCTCCATCGGAGTGATACAATAACAGTAATAAAAAATAAAGTACAGCAGCCAATTAAATTAGAAATTATCCTTATTAACTGATTGGCGGTCGATTCAAATTCAGTGCTGCTGCTACGAACATATGAACATAGATACCACTAAAAATTGTTATAATACTAACAACAAATTAACAATTGTCATCAATGAAAATATTACTACTAATAGTACTAAGTACTTGTCATCGTTATTGTTAGTTAATAATTATCCTGACCAAATATTAACAATTACTAATAACGTCTAGATCTTGCACTCAAGACCAAACATACCCACGCAATTGTTTTCTCAGGTCCATCTGTTCAACTGCGTGACATTGCGTGTATTTTTCAGAATACATCATCGCATACAAATACTGTTTCAAACACATTGTTTCTCCCTTGTAATTGCTCTCAAAATAAGACATTCATCATTCAGCACAACAATTAGTGGTTAATTGTTTAATTAAATTGGATTAAGTGATAGAAATATTGAAACCAGTGTTTCAGCCAAACCCAATGCCCAAAACAACATTTCCTACAAGATATTATTAATATATATAAATAAGATATTATACTTAATTAAGATAATATTGTTATGTAAATAAGATATTATACTTACATTCCATATAGTTATATTCACAACAGCACACGTTTCAGGTGAATAGTTCAACTTTAGCAAGATGAGTGCAAACCTCTGACAGGAAAGAAATGCACATCTGCCAAATAAATTTTCTTGCATGAAAAAATAATATGGACATCAAGCAACAGACTTTCACAACACGCTTATTACTTTATTGATCTCTTTAAATAAACAGACAAATGTACATGACCGAACTCGTTGACGCGGAGAAACACCGAGGACCAAAAAAATGTAAAACAAGAGCAACCACTGAAACGTTGAATTGTTGAACGAGTCGAAGACGACCGGTCGAACGTCTTAAGTTGACAAAAAAGTTGAATCAAACATTAAAGAAGCAACTACAAATCTGCAACCACGAATTGCAAATGCTTCCGATTCAAATTTCATTTTTTTTGTGTGCAAACATCCTTGAAATGGTAAATGAAGTTCAACTTTAAGAATGAGAGAAAATAACTTCTGGCAAAAAACAAGTGCATCGAAAGGGAAACATGTCTGAAAAGTAATCCGTTCCAATGTGCAAAAATAGTTTTTCTTTTTCAAATCCATCTCGAAAATGAGAAATCAGCAGTAAATAAACATTGTAGCCGTGCGAGGAGAGGTTTTTAAACTGTTAGTCATTTAATCGAAGCGAGGTCACAAGGTCAAAAGGTCAAGCAAATTAAACCGTTACCAAGGAAACGGCGTTGCTTACCTGAGAACCCTGTTGCGGTGAGTCAAAAAGCGAGGTAAGATCTCGACTACGGAGGTCGGGCGATGAAGGTCGACCGTTGATGGGTTCCCATCGACAACGCATTAATACTGTCGGTGCTAACACGTGCACTTAATAACGCCATCGATGAAGTCGATATTAGAATGTCGAAGGTTGTCGATGAATAGAAATGATGAGCTGCACACATACACACACATGTTCGTGCATCGCCACCGCTTAAAAATAAATCCATGGCTTTAATTAGTTCACCTGAAATCGCATTCGTAAAATAATCTGAATGTCATAACCTTTATTGCAAAGTCGTGCATTGAGAAGAGAATAAGATTTCAGATTTCTATGGTCATGCACGTTACATTAACTCGACGTTATCGTTCCTGGCATGAAATTCATCTCCATTAATTATGCAATTATATAAAACTTGCCGGTACTTTAGCGTTACAATGGGAAGCGGTGAAACGGCCTAAGCGAACGAACGACTTTCAAACTTCAGTCAATTCTGTCAGCGCTCGCACGCAAGAGAAGCCGAACGCTCCCTCGTAATGCTGCCTTGTTTCAGAATTTCGGTTGCCGGAGAGTCGCTTACGAGTCACCGGGCCTGCCGCTGCCGAAGTCACCGGCCGCAGACGACGAGGATGACGGAGACGCCTTGACGAACGTCGCTCGAGGTGGATGGATGGCTTGTTGAGGCTGGCCCGAAGGACAGAGCGAGGCAAGAGTCTTCAGTCTGATATCTTGCATTCGTGCTCTGTCGACCATGGACTGAAGATGAACGAGAGGAGAAGCAGAGTCGACTACCCTATCGTTGCCCGACGTGGAAGCCCGATGCCGGGACTGCGCTCGAGCCTCGACGGCAGAAGGCAGATGCGTCAGACCGACGCAGACTCCGAACACCGAACTGATGGAAGAATTTTGTAACAGGGAAGTCGGCACCCACACTTTCTCGCACTTGAAGATGCCCGAAAATGTGCGGAGTTTGGCGTCGGTTTTCTTCGAGGGGTCTTCCACGACGGAAGCGGACGATTTGCTTTCGCCGGTCAGCGGCTGGGTGCTGTCCGTGTCGCTGGAATGTGAACTGTCGAGATATCCCTGAGTGCTGTCTTCTGTGTCGATCGAGCATGGTTTGAGCAATTTACAGTCAGAAGTGGCAGGAGTTGCAACCACTGAGCTTGAGGAGGAGCAGATGCTGAGATCTTCTGCCGGTTGGATCTTCCTCTTGCGACCCCTCTTTGCTTTTGGTTTTTCTTCGTCTCCTTCGATGTGGATGGGAAGTCGTTTGGACATCATCATCCTCATTTTCATCTTCTTCTTTTCCTCAGGACTACAAGAGAATGTCTTGTTCGTTATGGTCAAAATAAAATAATTGAATATCATTACCATCATCACTACAGAATGTTACAAATAGTATTTTCATCAACTAAATGTAATATAACAGTATTATTATGTAACATTTCATTAATTACAAAACCTCAAACAACTAGTCGATGGAAAAATGGGCAAACTTACTCAGCAATGACATAGCTAGGATCGCTAAACACCTGTCTTCCAATACCCCTGAGGGCATTCGGTCCGACCCCCTTGACGAGGCAGAAGTCGTCCTCGGGGTGGGGCGCGATGTCGAGGTCGTTCTCGAACAGCTCCAGCTTCTCCGGCTGGAAGCGTTTGACGAAGCACCGCATGCTGAACCTGACCATCGACGGTCGACAGTCGCACTGGATGGCTCGCTTTCCGTATTCAATCCAGCGCATGGTCGCGAAGTTAGTGGACTCCGCACAGTTGAAGCCCGTGTTGAAGCCGGCATGATATGCGTACGGGAAACTGATGATGAAATCTCTCGGACCCTGTTGGATCTGTGGATAATCAATGTTAATAAAGTGATTATTATTATTATTATTATTATTATCATTCAACCGGTCCTCGTTCGAGTGCTCGACATTTTCAAATCGCCGTGGTCGGCCTCGCGGTTATCTATTTAAGCGACAACGAGAACCCACTTTGTTGTATGGAATGCCATTCTGTTGAAGGATGGATGGAGAGAGGAGGGTAGATTTGTGTCTCAGGAAGTTGGCACATCCCTTCTTTTCTTCAGGAAAGTAAGCTGAAGATGATGTTAATTGAAAAGATGTATGAACTGAATAGTAATAAAATAAGTATTGAAAAGATGTATGAACTGAATATTAATAAATTAAGTAGTGGCAGAAAGGAGAAACCACAACTTTCTAACTTGCCTATTACATTACTTGCTATTTTAAGAGACATGCAAATGATCAGGCATTCATAAACAATCAAAAGCTGTGACCATTCCAAGCGAAGTATACTAAAGCAAATAAATAACGATGCACGTAATAAATAAAGACGATCAAACACGACTTAGGGCGACGACATAATGTCTGAGATGAGTGAAATGCAAATAATATCGAGCAATGTTAACGCTTAACGAGAGGCGACGCGAAAATCCGACTCACACTCGGCCAGCCTCTCGAGCCTCCTGCCGTACTCTGTCGGCACGGCGTACCAGAACTTCGGCGCTCCGAAGTGAAGATAATTAATGGAGTAGAGGTCCATGTCCTCGGTGTGCCAAGGGAAGGAGCTTTTCCACATGCCGAAGTAGAGGTAGGTGGTGGTGACCCCCTCGATTTCGGTGTTGTAGTCCTCCTTGACCACGTCCAGTATGGTTCCGAGCCGAGCAGGGTTCCACAGGTCCTGGTCGGAATCATAGAGGGAGGAGGGCACGTCCGCCCCGTAGATGGCCGAGTTGAAGCAGACGTTCTTCCAGTACTTTCTCTCGAGGGCATCCATGTCAGAGTCCACGTTTGGAGGTTTGTACCTAGTCAATGGATTTTAACATATTAACGTATTTTATGAGTAAATGAAATTTGTTGTTAATTATATACTATTCATCATTAGGAAGTATTAATGATGAATAATGAAAATGCAGTATGGCAAATAAGTTGAAATGTAGCTTACTGGTTAATAATAATGAGATATGAGCCCTAAGCAATTCATAAACATTGGTGTGGTCGAACACAACTAGATTGATTTCTGAACGTTGACAGAGATATTGATTGATGTTGACAAAATAAATTTAATGCGAAAAAAGCAGGTCATCCGTGAGCAGGTTTACGTTCTTTTGGATGTGCATTTTAAACACTAAAAATTGTGTTATATAAGCCTTCTTGTGTTTTTGACTGTTCATCAAAACTTCAACCAATCTATCTATCAATCAACCAATCAACCTATCTATCAATCATCTAAGAAAAAGCAATAAGTCATTAATTTGAGGTTTCAATAATGTGTGCTGAATCAGGATGTCACATGGAAATATTACTAAGTAGGGGATGTCTTAAAAATGCATATTACATGATGCAACCTTTCCATGATTTCATGAAAAAATCAACTTTTGAAAATAACATAGTGATTTATTTATGACAAATAAATCAACTCTGATAAAATGAGTTCAAATGATAAGATGAATGATGTTTACAAAAACTGATTATGACATTGACGATGGTCAGCTTAAACAACATTTTAAAAATGGATCATGTGGCGATCGTCGTTAATAATCCAAGCGTTGCAGTAAATGGTGATAATGGGTTTCGACTGTCATCATCCCATTTAAAACTTGAGCGAGGTTATCATATCTGACCTCAGAGATAACAAAAGGTGAAAAGCTAAAATTAGATTCACTCACTTCCTGCTATTAGCCAGAGTCTGGAAATCCTTGACATGCATGGCCTTTCTAGATTTGTTATATTGCTGATACTTTCCCTGACTCCCTACAACTGTCTGCTTAATGGGGAAGGGAATGGTGACATCAATGTCATCATAGCCCCCCTTCCGAGGCACCCAACTGTCTGGCGGCACTACCTGACAATGCACAAATGCAATGGGATAACATCACAATGTTGAATGGAATAAATGCACTCTCTGATGTAATTTGTGATAATGCGAGATTATCTTATTAGGTTGTATTTACTGACTAATTATTTAATAGTTATTTTCGAGACAAGTGGTTGACTAAAACATTTGACCAAAATGCCTTCTGAACAAAAAATAATGTAGGTTAATGTGGATCATTGGTTTTAATTTGATCGTTCTGCATTAATCGCTTCATCGATTAAAGAGAACGTGAATGTTCGAACCGTTTGTAATATTAAGTCACGTAGGCCACCTGAATTCAAAGATTACGAGAACATGTAGCAACATTACCTTTGCTATGCCTGCTTTATGGGCTCCGGTTGATTCCATGTATTCGATGTACCTGGTAAAATCCTTGAATTCTTCCTCGGTGGGATAAAATGTCATAATCTGCGGATACGCCGCTTTCTCCATAATCGGTTCCATTTGCATTTTTAATTTTTACCCTAATTACCGGTTGCAAAAGTTTTAATTCCGACAGATCAAAATTACAGTGTTCTATCTACCACGACGTGCAACAATAGACATGTAAACAAAAGTTCATCGCATCGGCCGGGTCGCCATAACATGGCAACCGTTCAGTTCCAAACAAACAAAATCTTACTGAACTTTAAAATTTAAAATTAAGCAAGAGACAATATAATAACAAAAACAATAAAATCGCATTGTGTAAATTGATTTTGCATTTTCCATTTTAATCCACCGTTTTTTGCAAAGCAAAAAAGTTTGATATTTGAGAGTTAAGAATTGTTTTTATTCATTTAATTATTTTTTATTGATTTATTTAAAAATTACCAATGCCCAGTTTTACCCTTAAACCATTTCTAGAATAAAATTAATCTTAATTCTAATTATCATTGCCGTTAAAATACACTATCGTCACTACACCCACTAAGCAGCCGTCCGTTAATTATGTCAACAAAATAGGGCGAGGAGGGGGTTTGAAAAAGTCTGACAATTCTTGACAAGGGGTTGTTCAAGATTAATTAACGTCACGTTTTTTGTGACAAAAGATCTAAATTGTAACAGATTGATTTATAAAAATTACTGTTAGTAATTGTAATTTGCATTTTGAAATTGTATCTCAGAGATTCATTCCGCCACCAATTCCAGTTTACCAAGATAGTGCCTTAAAGCACAAATTAACCTCATTCAATCCAAAGTCTCTAAAAATTGTGGTATTTTGTCTCGTATCACAGCTTATCGTATCACATTGAAAAATTTTTCTTTAAAACTTCATTCATTCTTTATTATTCTCTTATCCATCCATACTTATCATATTGTAACATTGCTTAGGCGTCCAATTACCTTTCTCGTTTAAAATAATTACATAGTATTCCAACAAGATCACAACGTATCCTTCTCCGCCTTCATCCTTTGTCATCAACACGGCCCTTGTTTATTAGCAATAAAATTCTTAAGATTTATCAACTAAATGTATTTCAAATAAGCTTGTCAATATATAAATATTCCCAAAATATATTAAACGTGTTAAGACTTACATTCTTACAAATTACGAAATAACTTTCGTCCAGATCACCAACGTACAACTTTGAAATCATTTTCATAAAATGCTCAGTTCCTTGGATTTATCTTAAAATAATATACCGATTGAAATTGAGTCATCCACCTCACCCTCAATTTTCAAATGATTATATAAATCACATTTACTCACCGCATAATATTGATTTATTGATTTATTTCTGCAAATAACAACGCAACTTTTATATGTTCACATTTATTTGTATAACTGTATAATATAATAAGTTATGTAGCTTCTGCATGGGTGGCCCAATTAGCGAGAACAGTGTTCCCTTTGGGCGGCCTTCGTGTGTCATCGGAGTTTTTTTGTATAAACTCGAATTTTGGCTTAGGTTTTCGTGTGTATAAGATGACCACAAGAAATGAATAATTCACAAATAGCAAAATAGAGTTGATGACATTTTATTTTAACATTCGACAAAAGCATTTAAAAATTTCCCATATGATCTATATAGTCCTTCAGTTCAGTCATCACTGACATTTTACTTTAACATTCGACAAAAGCATTTAAAAATTTCCCATACGATCTATATAGTCCTTCAGTTCAGTCATCACTGCTTGAACAGATTTGCAAAACCTCGACGTTGGTTCATGAGTCATGTTGAAGAAGCACATTCAATAACACCAACAATGAGGTCATGGACCTAACATATTAACACCTGTTTATAAAAAAAATATCGGCCAATTCGAGTGGCTGCCAAACGACAGAAAGCAGTTATTGCACACACAAAAATCTGATATTTGATGTGCTGAATGGTTAGATGAAGATGATGTTGATTTCTGCATTGGATTATTCCTAACTAACAACAAAATAGTTTTATCAATAGTTTCGCATTTAGCCGGTCTGTTTCCACGTCACTCATCTCCGCCCTCAAAACCTTCCTCTTCAGAGAAAGCTTCCCTCTACATTAGTGGTCTTGAAGTTCTGTTGAACGTACGCCTCTCTAATCAAACTCTGTGTCGTTATCGTTATCGTTATTTGTCTGGTTTATCAGTTTAAAAAATTGATGGAAACGATGAATCCGATACTATGCCTGTTGTCATAGTAGAGGAACATTTGACTTACCCATAGGAAGATGATAGAAGCTGACATTTAAAAAATTGACAATAATATTCAGTTAAACAATTATTTTACTTATCTTCAAAATAGAAGTCACACGTTGAAAGTATTACAAGGTAAAAATAAAAAATTGTAAAACAAAACATTTTTTGTGGGGGATGACGTTAACTTTTCGATATAATTTTGATAGTGGGGTCTTAGGAAGTTTGACAGTTGTCGACAAGGGGGAGGGGATCAAAAATTACCTTAAACAACGTTGACATAATTAATGTACGACCCCTAAAGGTCTTGCCGTGGCATGGTGGTGCCCCTAACGTAGTGTCATTGCTCAACACGCTGTGTTGAAATTGTAAATTGACAAGCTTGTTATAGTTCAGTCAAGTATTTCTTTTTGAAGATAATTGATATATTTGTTAGGATGTGTCTAAAGCTGTCAAAATATCTCATGTGCTCCTATTGTAAAGTGAAAATAGCATAGGTTTGACCCAAAGCAACCTCAAGTCTGATCGTTGAACTCGTCGATGGTTCTGCTCAATCAGGTCTTTCTACAATCTACATGCGGTTACTGATTTCATTACCATCACGGATCTTAATATATATTATGGATATTTTAGTGTCACATCATCCAATCAAAATTATTTCCAGAGCCAACACAAACTAACTAAACACTAAAAATTAAAGCTGCATTCTACTACAACATCATGAAGATCAAATCCATGGAATGTATGGCACTCTGGCAAGCAAATAAGTCTCTAGTGAATTTTCCATGCCAGTATTAAGCCAATTTGATGACTTTACCAAGAACTTACACAAAATAAGTCAGAAAAACACATTCTTCAGGATGCTTTTAACAAGAAGTGAGTGGCTAAGCCACGTTTAATGGCAAACAATGTTTTAGTTTTCAGACTTAAGGAACAATGAATTCACTCTTTTTCAGAGCAATATTTTGTGATGCGTCAATGACAAGGAAGGAAGGCAAAGCAAGCATTTAATTCTTTCTCGGTTGTCTCTTCCTCTCCTTCCTCCATCCATCAATCGATGAACGAGTTACTTGTTGCTGGGATCAATCTGGTTGAAGAGTTTGTGCTTGATGACTTGTGTCATCATGCCGTGTATGGACTCCATGGTGTTCTTGCAGCTTAAAAAGGATAATAATTTTGTGTATTATTAATTATTAACAACAGATATAAATCATCAGCAAATTATTTTGTTTATCTGATAACTTACTGGTAAATGTCTCTTATTTAATAATAATAATAATAATAATAAATTCCTAATGGTTCTGCAATCATAATACAAGTGATACCGAATAAACAACTTTCGATTACAACAAGACAATAAAGTAGCTAATGATGCAATAGCAAGCAACTTGAATTGGACATCACAACATGTGCACACATATCACAATAACTTTATGGACAACAGTGCAGAGATAACTCGTCAACCGCAGCTTCCAAGCATTTCGGACGTTATTCGAATTTGTTTGTTCGACTCATCGACAGTTGAGCACAAATTTAAAACCGACCAATCTCTGGTTGCCTTGCTCAGCTTGTCGTCGGTTTTGTCACCGGATGGATCGGGAACCGGCCATGCGGTGATCCGACCGAGGTAGTTCTCTGACTGCTCCAGCTTGTCCGTGAGGTCGAAGATCTGTGCCGTGGTGTAGTCGGCATTCTGAAATCAGCAACCAATTAGTTTCCATCACCAATTGACAAAGCATGGAATATTCAAATAGATTCTCATTGCATATTAACAACAATATAATTACAATATTAATGACAGTGACAGAAGTAACAACAACTAAAATAAATTGTGGTTCATCTGGTTTACAAATCATCATTCAAATTCAAGCCTGAAAAGGACTGTTTCAGCTAAACTGGTTAGCTCTGCCATGAATGGCATCATTAACCCTTCCATGTGAGCAATGTGAAGTTTGACAGTGATAATGTCATTAGCATCCATAATAACTAAAAACCCAAAACAAAAACATGCAAGAGCCACTAACAGTAAGAAGACTGCACGAACTCAGGGTATTGACCCAGTACTTGTTCCACAAGAGTTCAAGGAGTCTTCGATCCAACGAGGATTTGAAGTAGGACACCTCCAGGGGATAGTACCTGGTCGGTTCAATTGTGAATGTACTTCATTTATGTAGCGCCATATGCATAGCCTCACGGGAGCTCCTGGCGGCGCAATCTGGTTTTCAAACGCTACGCATTAGGACCTTTGCTATTACTGCCACTTGCAGGATCGCAACCCTGAGCTAACTAGCATGCACCGATTAATAACAAACATTAACATGGGAGGTAATAACAATCATTTACAATACTAAATAACTTGTTGTAATAATATTGTCGTGTATTATTTAACAAAGTAACTTCATAAATTAATATCAAAACTAATGCTAACTGCTTGCAATGAACGCCAAAGTCTTCAATCTTGTTCAATGGAATGGACTGATACTCGGACGGTCCCTCATCTGGGGGCTTGTAACCCTGATTGAAATTGTTTGAAAAGTACAGGCATTAGGTAATGGTCGTGCAATTTATGAATTGTTTGATAGATCAATAGATATCTCTTCATTCACGAGAAGTTAGTAAACAAAGTACTACAATCAGGCTGTTACATAATGCATTATCAATTAAAATCAATTAATTGCTGTAAATCTTTTCAAATAATCAAATTATGATCTGAAAATTAAATTGAAAAAATGAATAAACATTTTATAAAAGAACATTATTACTCACTTTAGGATAAGTCCTGAAAGCTCCCAGGTTTACCTTCCCAGCTGAAATTGTCCTTATAGGGTCGATCTGGAAATGTCAAGTGTCATGTAACATTTAAGAAACATTCATGATGCAATTCATTAATTAACATGTCTGATAAAAGGCTTTGGAATAATTTGTGAAAATTCTGCCTTTAATCATCCCCGTTTGAGAATTTAATGCAATGATTTACATGTCACGTGTTTGCAGTCTTACAAATTATCAATCATTCCCTCCATTTTGAAATCAAAGTCAAAAATTAAGTGAGTTCATCTGTAGGACAACCTATGCACAGGATTTCATCACCAATGAGTACTAACCACGATGGCTACGAACGGCTCTTGGAACTGCTGGTTCAGCATCTGGGTGCCCACGTCAATGCCCGAGAGCCAACAGCCGTAACCCGGATGACTGTGATACCACCCTATGGCATTTTCCAGTCTGCCAACCTAAACATACAATAATTGATGATCAAATAATTAAGCTATACAAAATTAATATCAAGAAAAATCATTTGTTTTAAGTGAGAGGTGTAACAAACAACATCCCAACAACAAGTATTCATGTCATGGAAATATTTATAAATTATTCTTTCCACAGTTCACAACCTCATGAGATTAATAAAAATGTTAACGTGTTTCTGACACAGACCTGCTTGGCAGCCTCAATGTAAGCTGCCATGTACTCGTAGGCCTGGGCTTGCGCATTCACCCTCGTCTCAGTGCCCTCCACGGGCAAAGCAAAACTGTCCATGACGATCATGTTGTTGGCATCCACCTTGCCGAGGAGCAGTCCCATGATTTCGAGGTTTCCACCAGATCTGGCATGCATGACCATCTTCAGTAGTGCCAGTGCTGAGATCTTGATGGAGCTGAAGTAGTGAGGGCTGAAAGAGGAGAAGTGGATGGATTAATTGATTAGGTATTAGTGGCTGGCAGTGATAAGGCTAAGATGTGTATTATAAGATGTATTTTTCTAATTTAATCTGTGGTTTATTATATTTCTAAGATCTTTCAAAATTAAAGTTAACTGATGCCAGGGTGTCAATGATATATTATTGCTATCACAATGCTTTCCAAAAATCATGCTATAGTCCTGTCATGCACATAAACATCTTGTTAATTTTTTGGCCAACTGACAAAAGTAAATCTTAATATTTACTTTTTAAGAGCGCATACATTCCCTAAGAGATTATGTGGATATTAAACCATGTAATAAAATGATATTTACTCTTTCTCCCATGGCTTTGCAGTAAGTATGTCCCTCTGTTGTTTCTCGTCGTAACGATAAATATCGTCTATACTGGCTATCGCCTCAATGTTGTTGGACAACTCCCAAGTCCTCATAGCCATGTTAGAGTTCATCTTCGGTTTATTTAAAGTGTTGCGCGGATGAAAAACAAATTGCTACTGAAGAATAGCTAAATGATGGCGAATTTTCTTTGCCCGTCGCAGATATTTTCTGAAGAAATCAGCTGAAAACGAAGAGCGATAATAACCGCTTCTCCTATTACTAAGCATAACAATGAAGACATTAGATGCAATAAATAAAATTAAATCTCACCCTCTAAAATAAATTATATAAACTGTAACACCGATGCAAGCAAGAATCCCAGCTGCAATAAAAATGTAAAAGCATGCGCACATTATTTTTAATGTTATCAATTTCCATTAATATTGTCAATGCCTCAGATCCTTCACAATTAAACAGTTTCCAAGCCTCTGGGATATCAGTGAGACAGGACTTTGTATTAAACTTTAGTTTGAGTTTGTAAGCTTGCTTACAGTAAATGCTCCAACTTAACACAATTTAAACCAACTTTTTACAGTTATGCTATCGATCAGACGTCTCAGTTGTTATGAGATCGAACTAATTCATGAAATTAAGATCACATTAACTTTGTTCTGTTACCTAGGTCGCCACATTACATTGTTTTAAAATGAAAATCTTATTGCGAAGTAAACAGCATAGCCCATCAGCATAATTAGTGTCTAAAAATAGACGTCCAGTTTGTGGTCATCTTCCACTATCATATTTCGACAATCATATGGTAAGAACACCTTAGATTTTTTACAACATAAATCTATTAATTTAAACGCATGATAAATGTAAACGTTATCAAGGTCAGGCGATTGAATGAAAAATATCATAAAAATCGGATCAATTGAAGCCAATAACTTTGGTGACAATGCGGTGACAAGCACGAAAAAAGGAGGAAAAACTGCAATTTTAACGCAGTAGAACGCAATTCAATAGCGTCGTTAGCATTAGTTAAATCCA
Organism: Hirudo medicinalis; assembly: GCA_011800805.1. Taxonomy (NCBI): domain Eukaryota; kingdom Metazoa; phylum Annelida; class Clitellata; order Hirudinida; family Hirudinidae; genus Hirudo; species Hirudo medicinalis. The sequence goes on from MPNW01000357.1 coordinate 123,457, forward strand.
TCTAACTAGCCGTAATGCAAATTTTAATTTAGAAAGGTTTCACAGTGTTTAAATCGTTACCAAAAATCAAGAAAACATCAAGTCATTTTCAAATTATATTCGAAGATTTGATACATTTCAAGGTCGCCACCATGACGAATGCTTATTCTCATAAGATTTCTTATGCTTAGTTTTTTTTCTCTCCTTACATTAATTAAATAATGCTGATCTAATCTGAATATAAATGAAGACGAATTTACCTAATTCATACAAATACAGATGGAAGACCCTTGGACGGAAGGCTTCTGAGCCTCGATAATTATTCTCCTCTGGTGTCAGTAGTGATTGCATCACTCCTACAATTTAAATAAAAATATTCAAATGAAACTGAAGGACAAATCATTTCTAAATATAAACCTTGCATAAAACGTTAAGGCGTACTTTAGTATTACCCATAAACTTTGTCCCGTTGATTGTGGGAGCCGTGTTCGGAATGGACTCATAAGATTGATACTTAACGCTTATTTCAATTTCGTATATCAATTTGTCAGTTTTTATCTGATATTTTTGAAAAATTTTATACTATGGCATTTAGATTGGGAAAAAATGGATCAAAGTCTCTTCCGCAATTAGTTCATGCAATTGGCAAGTTTTCTGCTTTCACAATCAATGCTCTAATTGTGTATACATTCTGTTTTCGTCTATTGATAATTTGGACTTAATATCTTTAAACGCTTTGCGCCTTCGGGCATTACATTTGTCCTTACATGTCAGTTGATAATAAATATCGTTGTGCTTGTTATGCATGTTATCGATACATTGAGAGCTATTGTTTATATTCACTTAATAAGCGAATTTTTAAATGTTAGAGTTTAGAAGCATCAGTGTTTTAGTTCAAGTTTGTGTCTGTTAATTTCAAGAAAAATGTGTTATATGTAAAATATGTGTTAAATTTATGCTAATCATATTAAAATTTTGATCAATGCATCTTCCATCAATCAGAGACTGCCACTGATGGACGCACAAAAGATACCGAGGATTGGTCTCTCTTCATGGGTATTTGTGACTTAATCAACAGCACTGAAGATGGGTTAGTTTGCTGTCATTATTGTCCATGTTGATAATTATATTTAATTGTTAGTTGTAATTTTATAAAAAAAAAATTACTTTTAGTCCAAAGGAAGCTATAAAAACTTTTCGAAAAAGATTCGCGACCAAGTATCCTCCTAGCATTATTCTCACTCTTTCAGTTAGTAATCTGTTAGTTTCTGTCAATTTGTTGATCAATCGATCAATTAATCATTTGTCATGAGAACAATTTACAAATTACTAGACACTCGATATTTCTTTGGAAACAAAAATAATGTTTTCTCAGGAAGCTTGCATTGTTGGCTTCGGCAGCTTGTCTCAAAATTTTCTCTGTAAAAGTTACAATTCAAAACCCAATTATTGAGAGATGATTAAATACTGAAAGACATCAATCCATTGATTTAAATCAATTAAGCAATTCTAAGCAAAGGTTGGAGCTTGCAAAATTTTCCATGAGTTTTGTTTCATGATTTACAGCTACTGGAAACTTGTGTTAAGAACTGCGGAAAAAGGTTCCACGTGCACCTGGCCAATAAGGATTTTCTGCAGGATTTCATGAAGATCATCAGTCCGAAGAATAATTACTCGGTCGCTCTTCAGAACACCGTGCTCGGATTGCTACAGGTCGATCGTTTGTTGTGCCGATCAAATCCACGATCAGTCCTAATCATTTGCACACCACGTTAAGTAGTTATCCGGACATGCCCGAGTAATTGCAGATAGCGATTCGGATAACAACGAGGGAATTAATGAGTCGATGCTGTGTTGCTGTTATTAAGAATTCTATTTTATGAACTGCTTCATTGTTCGTGAATTGTGCTTGCTTTTACACTTAGACGTGGGCCTATGCCTTCCAATCGAGTCCCGAACTGAAGGAAGTCTGCAAGACTTACCAGGAGCTCAAAGTGAAGGGCGTTGATTTTCCTCCCCTCGACGCGGACCAAGCGTCCATGACCTTCATATCTGCCCAGGTTCAATTGAAAGCTTTTAATCTGAAATCACCAGTTATTCAAACTGAAGATTACATTTGATAATAATTATCAATTCAAGAATGATAATGGTGATGATAGTCGTATTTTAATTTTATTTTAAGTTGTTGATCTTTGATGCTTTTTATTGGGCTCATGTTCATTGTAAATAAATAAAAACTCTTAAATAAACCAACATCGAAGTTGAATGTCAGAAATGTTCAATAATCAGACAAGTAATGTTTAGAATACTTGAATACAATGAAAACATCAATTTTCTGTTAAATCAAACTTGTGTTGTCATTTTGTTGCAATGATCACGTATCCTTTATTTGTTGTGATTTTGTCACGTACCTTCAAGATTGGTCTCAACTTCTAACTTGTGCCTCAAATTTACTGGAGTCTGATTGGTTGAATTTATACTTTAAACCATTAGAGTACCCCGGTTTCTCGACCAGTGACGGAAGGATCTTGTTACAAAAAGACAGTAAGCATTTGAATGTGATTCTGACATTTTGTAATTAAAGCTGAAACATGAATTTTTCAAGCCAAATTAATATTAGCAACTAACAACAATAATAATATTAAATATAGTCTTAATTTGAGTAGTTAATGTTCTTGATGACAATTGGGTGATGACCCCAACAACCTTGCAGCCGGTGCAACATCCAACGTCGCCAGCCTTCCAACCCTCTTTCAATCCTGCCACCCTTGACCTTACTGGGAGGGGCAGGGAGGGCACAGAGGTCGTGACCTCTCTCGACTCTGAGAAGATGAACAAACTGAGGTCGGATCTGGCTACAGTGCAGCAGAATTGCAAGGTCTTTGGGGATCTCCTTACCGAGGTGACTCGTGGTGGAGGGTCAGGATCAACATCTGACCTTGAACTCCTTGAGGTAGGTCGACGAAGGTTTAGGTTCCTTTGCTGTGTTTGTTGCTGCTTTTGCATTCAAATTACTTTTACAAATGACTAATTATCGCAAATGTTTAACAATGAAGGTTTTCAGACTAATTTCCATCTTTTGGTTTCCTTGTACATCTGTTTTTCTGATTTCATGCAGTGATGTTTGTAGAATGGAATTAAATAGGTTATCATTGTTATCTTATTATTATCGACATTACCACATTATGGCAACAATGATGATGGCTACAACAACAACATTAAAATTACCTCAAAAGGAATTGAACAACACCTGTCGAGGTATGCAGGAGAGAGTGCTCAGCCTCATACAGAAGATTCAGATAGACTCTGTAACAGGTGGGTAGCTTGTTGTGCTAGTGCATTATCATTGTTGATCATTTTGGCAATGTCTTTGCTCGTTTGACCAATCATCCTCAAAACAGAGGAACTACTTCTCGTCAACGATGAATTGAACAACGTGTTCTTGCGCCATGATCGTTACCGCAGGATGACCTCGGGCCAGGGTCAACCTCGAGTTTCGGATGAGGTCAGAGATGTGGTGAGCGTGATGAGGATGGTAATGGCGATTGTTTATTGACAACAGTTTTATGATATTCATCGATGGCTATAAAATTGAGATGACGACGACGGCCGAAACCATGGAAAGTGATATTAAGAATATTTTCAGATGGAAGACAGTCCCAAAAGCTCGACGCCAACACCTCTGGCAGCGGCAGCAGTGGGAGGTGTTGTCGAGAACGAAGTACCTGTCGATAACCTCATCGACCTCGACGATTCACCAGCTGCAGAAGCTGTCGGTGCTGGAATGGCCAACCTCAGTAAGTGGACTTCATAAGTTGATATTGTGATGATAGGCAATGATGGTAGATAATGATGACAACAAAGGGTAACGTTTAAGAAAGAATATGTTAATGGTGTTTGTTCACGTAGCCGCGAAACCTACGTGTAAATAAAATGTTCATTAATACTAGTTTAATTAATAATAGTTCATTAATAGTTTTACTTTCATAAAATATTCATAGTTGCTTTGTTAAACGACAAGATAAAACCCTGTTTATTTTTTGTCTATTTTAGGCTTGAATACGACTCCCCAGCAAAAACCGTACGATCCCTTCTCGCCCGTCGAGTAAGAATTCCTTTCTTCTTTTGCAGTCTTTAAAATTATTTTAATTTCAGCGCTTTTGTTACCGACCTTCGTCGACAGGACGGTTTGCGATCGGGGGTTACAAATCAGTGAACCGTGTTGAGCGATGGAAAATTCTATTAAAAGAGTTAACTCGGTCATTAAAATAATTTAAATCCATCCGAAATCTCACATTTCGTTGCTCATTTTTTAGGCCCGGCAAAGACACTTCGGATTTCACGCAGGTGGTGAGTATTTCGTTTCTTTTCATCGACATTAGCACATCATGAACTCTGAATATATTGCATCACAAATGAAATTGTTAAGAAGAAAATAAATTTGATTACTAAATTATTAATTATAGTATTGACTACTAATTGATATTAATTATATTATTGATTAATAATTATTATTCATTTAGGGGGATATTGACCACAGAGATTTTGAAGAGATGGAGGAATGGCTTAAAAAGAACGAAGTAGGCTTATTTTAAGACCGTTTTAATGGGGATCGTATTGTTGCTATCAATCATATACATTATTATATTAATTATAAACGTGCTTTTAGCTTACTCTTATTTATGAATATATGAATATTATGAATATAATTTGCAATTTTAAAGACACCAACCAGTAACACCACAACAAGTTCTGAGTTTGAAAGATTCCTTGCAGAAAGGATCAATGCTAGCAGCCAATTACCTCCAGCCAATCAGAAGCAGAGTAATTAATTAAACAAACGAGCCTCAGTTGATTGGCCGCCATAAATCTTCCAAACTTGACATAACTGCATTCAAATCACAAAACTATTATTATGTTGGCTTTCTTAACATTTGATGAGGAGAACATAAATGATCGACCACATTAGTTTTATTATTGCGATTCTTTTCTTAAAATACGAGTTTACAATTTACGACATGACCGTGGAGGCTTTTCATCGCCTGTTTCTAACTTGCTTGGAACCCCATCATCAGTGACCTTCCATTGTTGCTGCTGCTTTTATCTCAATCAATGTAAACATTGCTTGGTGATTCGTTTGATCAAAAACAAAACAGAATTTCTGGTGCCGCTTCTCATATTTTTCTCCGTGTTGTTGTCTGATGATTCATCTTTTTTCTGGGGATGCAATGAAGACGTATGACATGTCATTGAAGTCAACATTTCATTTCACTTTTACGTGAAGAAATAGAAACCTCCAACTTTGCTTGCTTTTCAGCCCTTCAATCTGACTTAATTTCATTTTGTTGCTTCTTTTGTCGTAAATTCTCGGTATTATCTTCGAACCCATCGCATTTTTTAAATCGTAATTTGCTTAAAGCAAGGGAAACATGATTTAATTTATTCATAAGCTACAAAATGTATTCAATGGCTGCAAGAGCATTGGAGATTAATATATTAATAGGACCGTTTATAATTTTATTTTGAAATTCTGTTGGATCTCATTGGAGGAAAGTATATTAAGGAAGTAGATATTTTTTAAGTCAGAGATCTGGGACATACTAATAATAACTACTAATTCACGTACTAATTAATTGCTTGATTGATCGACTGACTCTGAGATCATTCCATTTTTATTTATGCATTTTTTAAAAATTTGTTGTTCATTAATCCCATTAATGGAATTTGATGTCAAAAGAAAAACGTATTTGCATCTGTGAAGTATGTTTCATCATTTCTGAGGATGTTGTTTGGCTTCCTTAAAGCTTTCACTTCATTTTGACTATCTTGAAGCTGTAGGTTGTTGAGATAATTTCACGAGCTTGTTTGTTGACTATTTCAATTTTTTATGGAAAATCAAATGCCGCATGAAATAAAATTTATTTTAACTTGAACCAAAAATTATGTAGTGGCAATATTGCACTACTAGAAATCTTATAAATTGGTTTGCATTGAGGGTCTAAATAGCCTTAAGATAAGTGGCTGAATGTATTGAACTGAGGTAGAGCTACTTTCACTAAGCGTCATTGTTGATGAGGAATTGATTGTTCCGCATACTTATTTGCTTTCGTTCATCATTCTTCTGCGACAACCAGTTCATAATTCAGCAATGATTTTCACTAGGGATTTGTACAGAAATTCGTGACGGGGTTAGGACTGTTAACCAAGAGCAGGGGCACATCTCTCCAACTGGCTGAAGATTTGACCAGGAACGTCATCCGATGACCTTTGTGAGACGGTGGGTGGGAACATCCATCCGGACATTTTCTCAGGGTTCCTCATGCTATATGTATATATAGGGGACAGCGAGCGAAACGAGTGTGAAGAGATTTTTGACTCGGGCAGACCGTCGTTTCTTTTTGTTCTAATAAAAGTTATTTCGTATAAAATTCGATTGATTTGGGTCTTAAGTTTTAAGTCATTCGGGTCTTAATAAAGCAGTCGTTCCCGAGTATATATATATATATACAATTATAATTATATACAATATACATTTATACAATTATATATATATATGTAGGTGGTAGCATTGCTTGAACCGTGACGTGCTCAAAAAAGGTGGAGACATGACAATATGATTCCGCTTTAACAAGACCAAAATTGAATTAACCTGTTTGCTTGGAAATATACATCACAATGGGGGATCCTTCCTATTTTGAATGTCCTTAGAAAAACCTAGAACAAGTGAAGGTGCATCTGACCTAAACTGTATATGATGCCATGCAAATTAATTATTGTTATATACTATATTATATAGTAGTAGAAATAATATTTGTTTATGTAATTGTCAAAATCAGTACTCATTCGATTATTCATTTTTTATTTGATATGCGTTGCAACAATTGCTTAAGTTAATTCGAATACAATTTAGGTTTCCCAAACTAAAAAAAATAACAAAAAATATTCAATAAAATTGTAATAACAGAATGATGCCTTTATATTAGTGCACATTAAAGCTTTTGATATAAAAAAAACATTGGACCACAATCGGTTGTGTTTTGGTTTGAGCTGGCTTCTGATGTCCAAATCGTCTGTAATTGCGGACAACATGTTGGAAGACTTAGATAGAAGACTGCATCATATAGAGAGGCAAATATTTGGAAAAGCCCCGGCAGAGGGAGAGTATCCGAAGGTGAGACTTTTGCCATGTATTTTGTAGAGACATTCTTTCATTTGTTTGCAAATATTTCAAACTTAGTCTGGTTCAAATATTTAAAAATGTAATTGTTTTAAATTTACGTTTATGTTAATCGTAGCCGTTACTTTCAGTTGGTGGACAGTATCAATTCTCTCAATTCACTTGTAAACACTACAGCTTCTGGAAAAAGTAATTTGGAATCACTATTCAAGAGAGGTAAGTTGAGTTTCAAAAAGGGCATTTTTCCCTTTAAAGTTTGCTTATGATTATACAAATCTTAATAGAAAATTCATATTTAAAAGTAAAAACTCAGAAACCACTTCTTCAAAACATTAAGGATAATAGATATTGTTGCTATTTTTAGTCCTGTTGATCTAACAGTCCAACTTCTTGAGTAAATTGGATCACCATACAATTTTATATTCACCATGTTCGGATAATTAATGTTCTGTAGATTGTCGTTTTCAAAGCCCATTCAAGTAAACATTTTAATGAGCTACAACAACCAGCGTTTGTTTCTCGAGGAAACAATAAGCATAATGTTATTTGCATTTAAATTTTAAAAATGTCATCATGCTGAGGAGAAAACATGTGAAAGAATATTAAAGTTTTTCATCCAGTCTCTGAGCTCGACCAAGACCTGGAGCTGGATCACATAGAACAACAGGTTCTCTCCATGGAGACCAAACTGGATCTCATACTTCCAAGTTAGTTTTAAGGATTTTCAAAGCATATATGAAAAATTTATGCTGAGTTTGGGGGAAACTTGCACGAACAAATGCTTTTGTAAATGGTGTGTTATTTGGTATAAATGGATGTGTGAATCGAAGAAAGTTCTATAGATAGTTCTATAGTCATAAATACAGATTACAAATTGCAAAGATACAAAGATATTTGCCAGATCATGCTGAAAATCATGCACTCAAATAATATTTCTAAATATAACTAAACTTTATGCAACATTTCTTATACAATAAACTCATAAAATAATTGCTTGACAGTGAAGAACCTTTTGCTGGAGCAGGCTTTAGCCTTGGAGAAGATAGAATCCATGATGGACGTGCTGGGCAGCGAACACATCAAAGGTTTTGCATTTATAAATTATGCTGATTTTCTCTTATTGGCTGCCTAATGCTCCCTGATCCAGATTATTTTTATTTACATGATAAAAATCACCAAATGCAATTCCATATGTTGATTTTAAGGCTTGAGATTAACGCAAGACATTTAAACCTTTTTAGTTGTTCCTGGACTTCAGAACAATCTCTATTCACTGACCAAGTTGCACATCCAACAAGAAGTAAGTCATGCTTGACCACACTCTGGAAAAATGCACTGATAAATTATGGTTGATTTTGAAACCTCGCACCTTGTATATTGCCATCAAAGTTACATTTATTGTTGAAACCCTGCACCATGGACACCTCAATTTGTAATTATCTGGCAAATTGATCCATTAGGAGGAAGCAGGCCAGTTAGCAGAGGAGACGATCGACCTCATCACCAAGTACAACTCCTTGGTGAGGATGCACTCATGTTTTACATTTGAAAGACCTACGCATATATATAGATCGTGGGTTCCCAACACAAGCATTGCAAAGAACTTTGTGCTTTGGCTTAATCTTAGTGAAATGCAATGAATCTTATCACATTTAACCACGCATTTTGCTCCTTGCACAGATAACGTTTTTTGTAACTTCCCCACCAAAAATTCAGTCACTTTATAAAATACAGGAATTTTTGTTACAGATCGAACAGATGTCTTCATTGTTTCTGAGATGGACAACCAATGTCTGCGAGCTCGAGTCATTCGCACAAGATCCGGAAAGCCAAGCGGAAGAGGCCTGACTCAATTGACAACTTTAAATCCATTTATTTATTTTAGTCCTTAGGTGATTGGGTGCCTCCGTTCTTCATTCTGCACTCGCTTAAAGCTTCTGCAAATAATCTCGTTTGTTTATAGTCTCTGGTTTTGATTTTCATAAGGCATAGCCATGGGGGGAATGCCTTATCCATTGATTTGCCCCTTAATATTTTTCTAAATCCACATAATCCGTAAGTAATTTATTGATCGCAATAGAGCAATAAATTGGGAAATCTACAGACATCAATATTTGTCATACATTTCAAGTTTCAATAACTGAATTAAAAGTCTTTTATCGCGAATTCGCTCGCTGCTAATCTATTACCATATGTTATTCTTGCGTATCATTTAAGTGCACACAAAGTAAAGCCCTACTTCTACTGATTTTAAAATCCTTGCTATGCCACTGTTGATCATGCATTTTGATGATTTTGTTGACTCAACAGGATTTAAACCAGATCCAGACAATGGTAACCATTTTATGCTCAGGTGACTATTATGCATTATCAGCGATGAATCATGCTCTCAAGTATCCCATTCTGGAACCAAACATTCCAGATTCTTGTAACCTCGGCTGCCATTGCAGAGATTCATGACCCATCAATCATAATCGATATTCAATTAGTTGCAGTAACCGGTATTGAATAGCAAAACAGTAGTTTCATTCTCATCAACCATTCTCTCAGTTCAGATGAACATGAAGTAAACACAAACACCAAATCAATGAAAGCTGATTAACTAATATGACTCATACTCTTGAGAGCAGAAATTCAGTCGCTAACACCAAGTCACACCATGCCTTGCTGCTTGCCTCCTATGGTCAGGAATGATGCATTACATTCACTGTGCAGGGCTATGACTGCGTCCGTTATGAAGGCCATCGTACCGAACTCCCCTGTCGGAGCTGAGTCATAGAACTGCCAGCAGATGCCACCCCTGGATTTACAGGAGGGCTCGACGGTGGACGGAGGCTTCCTCAGATTTTTGGAAGGCGTGCAACAGTTACGACTGACCCTCTCCCTTTCCATGCTCTGCCATCATTAATATAAACTTTATTTCTTTATATAATGCACCAAAAGCTAGTGAATAAGTATAACATTATATTCATTATGACTATTTTATGCAATGAAATTATATCAATCAAGGGCCAAAAGAGCATTTATCATCACTAGTTGGCTGAACATATTTATACCTGGTTTCTGAGAAAGAGATTGACGGCAGCAAACAAGATCTCAGTGATGTTGACGACCCTCTTGAACTCCATGTTGAGTCTTGTATTAGAAAACATCCGACTCAGAAGGAAAATGGCTTCCACAACCAAATTGAGGAGTTCAGGAGGTTTCACGAGCCTCAGGGTTGAGTAGAGGATAGCTGTGAAATTCAGGTTCTGATCACTGTACTGTCAAAACCAAATGAAAAACAGTTAAAATATTTCTTGTCTGATTACTATGTCTGAACTGAGGAGATGTAAGAGCAAAATGTTGTGCAAGGGAACAGGGATATATTATGTCTTGCAGGTATACTTACATCCTTGACATGTACATAGACTGCTTTATGACATGCCTGAACTAAGCAAATTCATAATGGAATTAACATAATTTATTAACGATGAAATGTTCGTATAATAATAAATATCTGTCATAAATCTGAAACAGAAAAACCCAGTCAGATTTATCACCTTCTCAGTCACGTCACTCTTGATGACTCTCCCATCAAACGAGAGGCCCTTACACTGAAATGTATAAGAAATTAAACTGATATCAGTAATAATAATAGCATGTCATTCACTCACATCAGCGAATGGATGAACATAGAATTTGTCAACATGATGCATTATATTAAAGTCCATTGATTATCAAAGATTCATAATGAAAAACCCCTAAACTACAGAGTATCATCATCACCTTGGTAAGCAGCTGCCATACACCAAGTATGAATTCATTTGGCAGCCTCATCAGCACTCCATCCAGGCACCTTCTCTTGAGCCACACACCAGGTTGCAAGTAACTGTCGATGTTCTCTACCAGACCCTGGTGGAAGTTAAGGGGCTTTGACATTGACAGCATCAACAATGACATAACATCTATTTAATTGAGGAAATGTAAATAATTGTAAAAATAGTTAAATAAAAGATGGTACATATAGGATGACATCTGTTGAAATAAAAAATTCATCACTCCTACACTAAGTAGGAATTTGTGGTCCAAGCCAGGATTTAAACATGTTCAGGTAAACATTCTTTGACATAGTTTAAAACAAGTGGCAGAGCTACAAAAGCTAATAAAAATGAACGTTTAAACTTACACTATGCTTGTGTTTGGCCAAATTCCTACCAAATTCGACTGAAAGGAAATGAATATGTTTTCAGGAATTAACTCGATTGTAGTGGCAAACATTGAAAATGATAGGATATATATCCTCACATCAAAATTAGTAATCCACAAATAATCATTGCAATATATTCCAAAATAATACAACACGAAGATACTTTTTTTATGGGTTATAATGGAATGCAGAGTGAACTTACAAATGTCCTGAGTCTTGTTCAACTCATCCCCTTTCAAAATCAACTCTACAAAGCACTTGAGCTCGTAGGGACTTAGACAGGCCAAATATGTTGTGGCCATTTCCTCTGTTATTATTATTAATATATTAATTACTATTATTTTATTTCCAACAAATTATTGAAGGGTCAATGACAACTAACGCAAGTTTGCATCTTTCAGTGAAAATAAACACTGAACAAATATGTTGTAAACTAAAGCTATAAATAATACATAATCAATCATTTAATGACAAGGCATTTGCTGAGGTCGATGACGCAGACATCGGATTAGAAGCTTAAGAGTTATGGAGCTGTTAAGTTTAGGAGTCAGAATTTCATGATTTGATGACGCGGTTGCTGAACAAATGCAGCAATTTTCTTGCTGTAAGCGGAGGGGTGACCGCGGTTTTCATCAGTTATGAAAACTGAGTTACAAGCTGTTTATTGTGAGAGCTCCATACTGCGGACCAAGGATTGGACGGACGTCGGAACAATACATTTTGTTTAGTTCTTTAACGAACAAATTTAAGTGGTCTAATTCTCACAAAAGCCTTGTGAACGATGATATTGATATGGGCTTGAAAAGTGAGTCTATTGTCAATGATGATACCAAAGTTTTGGATATTGTTTGTGGAGGATAAGTAGTTAAGAAGGCAATTGAACAGTTCGATTCCGTACTCTCTTGATGGAGGTCTGAACTACATTATGATAATTACAATGTAATCAGTAATTAATTTTTAAACAATAAATTATTAACAACTCAGAGTTGGTTGAAAGCTGAATGAAACACATCACCATTGCACTCGAACTGAAGTGAAAGATCTGTGATCATGGCTTGGTAGATAGCCTGTATATCGACGCATACCATTTGATCAAATATGGACCTATTGCTCTGGTAGACCATCCACACATAGACCAGCAGCTCCTACCAGCATGTAAATCAATAACTGATAAAAAAGGAACAAAGATCAATATAAGTAAATACATATTTAAAAGACAATTTATGCACTTTCTAAAATAATTTTATCATTATTACAACATTAGGAACATACTTGTAGGAGACTGATCATGTAAGGATTATTCCTTGACACAATCTGAATTGTTGTCATGATATCCAAATCATGGTGAGGCCTGAAATTTTAGCCAAGGGCATCATCCACTCACACACCACAGACAAGAGCCAATTAAAAACATGGTTCCACCTACTTAGCAATAACAATCTTGTTATTGGCTGTATAACCTATGATGACCTGCTTTCTCCTCCTGACGACAATGTCCGAGAGTGCCACACTGACGTTTTCGAGCCGAGCTCCGATTAAGCTAGCCGCAAACCTTACCATCCACCAGGCCTGACCCCATGCTGATATCCTGAACATCTCTATCAGGGATGATCTGAGGTCGCTATGTTTCTTATCGATGACGTAATCCTTGGTTCCAGGGTTCACAGAGCTCAGCCAATCAGGAGCATTCAACCAGTCGGGTGGGTACCAGTTGATTCCCCTACATAGTTTAAGAAAGATAACCATAATATTTTTTGTATTGTCATGCTGGAAATACTTATGGTAGAATTTACTTTTTAAGTTTTTTTTATATGATATTACTTCGAATGTGTAACTTCTTTAAAAATACTGAGCATTTGCGAGCCATTACAAGAACGAAGGAGGCACGCTCAAGAATAATTCTTGATACGACTTACAGAATTACATTATAAGAAGGATGTTCTGGATGAAAGAGACTTTTTGCTGGAGCCAGATATCCAAAATCAACCAAGTTAACCCACATTGTACAACCCATTGAATCTAACATCCTTTATGGTAAAAAAGGAAAGCAAGTCAAGTCATCTGCAAATAAAGCCCCAAGATCATGTTGATCCACGTCAAAGAATCAAATGATTGGAGGTTAAAAGTAGTTATAGCACCAGATGGAGCTTTCAAATTTATTTCTCCGTGCGAGGATTTAGTACGAGTTAAGCTTTATTGAGAGTATTTCCAAATAACTTGTGAAAACACTTGTGTTATTGTTCTTATTCGTAATTACATGGATTAAATCGGCAGTGGAAGCATCACCAACTCCTTATTGAATACCAATATTCAATTCCAAGTATTCCAAGATTGTTTTTTTTCTAGGTAGACTTGGAGGATGAAAATCTTCAGTTGGAATGTAATATTAAAGTTTACAGTTTAGTTAGTACTACTAAGTATATAAACACGAGAGGTTTCTTTTCAAAGTAGTTATAATTATTTACTTATAATTCACAATTGTTTTGCCAGCTCCTTAATGTACGAATATGCCAGGATGATAAAAGTATAGGAAATTAATGGTTGTTTATTAGCCATCGTAATATTTATCAAAATAGAGATTAAACTTATGTAATAAAATATGATAATGCTGACGAAATCAGTGAAATATTTCCAACAAAGAATCTAGTGACTTCTGTAGGAACGCACATTCCTATGCAGACGAATAAGTTGCATAGGGTGACACATTCAGTGGCAAACGTATAGTGGCGTGCGAGTTTAGGTGGTGGTTATATGCGGAACAATAATTTAATTTGTTTTCTAATATTCAATGAAATAAACATTTTTGTCCGTCTTACTTCGTTAAAAAAAGTCGTTATGGAATAATTTCCGCAACACTTTCTATCCCTTGTCAAGGAGAATGTAAATCTGGAGTGTCACCTATAATTCTCATGAATAACTTTAATGACGATAACAAATACAATTTAAGTTCAATTACATGTTAAGAAGTTAAGGCTTTAATGCCAGAAATGAAATTTAGTTAAACATTCGACAGTTCCACTTCAGAAAAGTTACATAACATAACATAGATTAAAGGTGACTTATGAGGTCACGCCTCAATGGTTATCGCCTCCTATAATGGCATTTACATGGCTTCGTGGTAGGGTGCAGCCTCATTTCAATATTTAATGAGAAGGAGGAAGATGCATGGATGAGGCAAGTACAAATCTTGCTCTAGTTATATTTACTAAAGCTGTCCTACAAGCAATGGCAATTTAACAAAAAACTCAATCTGTGATTGGACTAATAATAATTGAAATTATATGATAAATAAGCTTTACAAAATGTTTACATGGAAACTTGTAGTGGAATAATATTATACTTCGTTTTTCATCACGAACCCCAGACTCTGGTTCGGTAATGACTGCACCTTAGGAAAAGCTGAAAGAGACTTTTTCACAACTATGTGGACAGTCAGAACAGTCAATGCTGAGGTCTCTTAGGTAACGTTCACTGAGATGGATGATTACTAAGCGGTAGAGTACAGCTTCATTTTAATATTTAATGAGAAGAAGAAAGATGAATGGATGAATGTTATTCATATATAATTACAAACAGAATTTTTCGAACACTTGGTTACAGATTGCCCTTGTAGCGGAATAATATTAAAATTCCTTACAATAGTTAAAGTTCTTTACAATTAGTGACCCTGTTAAAGAACTTTACACTTGGTGACCCCTAACAGCGCAACCTAAGGAAGAAATGGAAGACTTAATCAATGTAACAGACGAAGGCAACAGCACGAGCGAACGCTATCATCATCACTCTACCGCCGTTTTTTGTCGCGAACCCCAGACTTTGGTTCGCTAATAGTGAAGCAATCATTCTAACACAGAGTTAAAGACCAAATGTAGAGGTATGTATCTTAATTTCTTAATATTCCGCCTTGGAGCTCCGACAGGGATCCTCAGAAGAGTATCCCCCACCTTCAAGCGTTTCTCCCCTACGATTCTCCTTACGTTTTCGGGGAAGGGGCGGGTTGCATCTGGTTACCGGCCAGACGTCCCTGTCGGTTTTTACCTTCCGGACCCACCTTTATCTTCGAGAGGTTCTCGCTGGCCTTCTTATGCCGATTATTACTGCCTGGCTTGGAGCGACTCTGAAAGCTCTCATTGGCTTCTTTATGTCGCTTACTGCACCGCTTGGAAGCTGGCAACTACGCGAGGCCTTCTTGTGTGTATCGCGTCCGCCTCAGTTGCCTACAGCGGCCATGAAATCTCTCGGTGGCTTCTTCACGCCGTATAATTAATATATACAAACTGGGGCCTAAATCTTCTTTGTACCGGAAGTCGTGAGATAGAAATTTTTTAGGACTCGGCTACGAGCCTTTATACGACTCCATTTGTAGCCGATAGTGATTTGCGAGCCCGCGGCCGGCCTATTTTCCTCGACAACACCACATCTCTCGGCCAAGGAGAAATACAGAGGTATGCTTATGTAGTGCAAAACCTGCCATTTCACATTTCTTAACAAGTCCAGATCTCATATATGGCATCTCAGACTCTGCACCTTACGATAAGCTGAAAGAGGCTCTTTTATAGTTATGCAGACGATAAGAGCACTAAATGCTGAGGTTTCTTTTAGGCGACTTTTACTTAAATGGACGATTATAATCTTATAAGCCAGCTCCTGCGACATATGAGAACTCTACTCGATTCTCACAAGAAGGATGACGAAATTCTCAGACAAATGCGGGTTGACAAGTTACCTCCGCATGTCAGATCTATGTTAGCATCATCAAAAGACAAACCATTTGTCGACCAATCAGTCCTGGCGACCAAACACCGACCATCTCTTCGACAAGTGGTCGCAGCGACAACCGACCAGAATCTGTATTAATAAAGTACAAATTTGATCGTGTCAAAATAATCTTTGTTTGGTTAGTTTTGCAAGGTTTTTGATGGCAACTTAAAGTGACGCCAACCAAAAGAAACTTAATAAAGGCTCCGAGTTGGGTTCTGCTGTCTAATTCTATGAATTCTCCAACGAAAAGCCACCAGAAACGTAACAAGGACCATCACATTCTTCGAGTTAAAAGTGGAATAACATTCACATAACAAGATTGGAGGTCTTGGTTTGTTATTTAATCAATGCATGCATGAGTAATCAACTCGTCATTGCATTATAAACCTCGTTTGATTTCTCTTTTTGTTGTTCAATGGATACGATTGGTATTGGTATATGATAAATGCAGCACCGAGTTGCAATTCTAACTGTTGTGCAAAGGAACCAAACACTAGTCACTGGTTACAGAGTACGAAAGTTTATTTACGAAAGCGAATGAACTAGTTTTTTGTGGCAGAGAAACAATGGGGATTCATTAATGCATTAATTAGTCATTTAACGAACCCACTACATACTGCATAATATGCTTTTTGAGGTCTACATCTGCTGATTCGTCCGACCCATCTTGTCTTACAACTAAATAACAATATTCCCTCAAGTAGAAAAAAATAAAATAAGTAAATACATAAAATAAGAATTTAATATTTTTGATTAGAAGGGACGACAACGACAACGATCCAACTAACCTAAGATTGTAAAGTCTTTTAACAGTATAGGCTTTCTCCATGAAATTTGTCGAAGACTTGTACAATATGAGGAGTTTGACACACTCCTCTTCTGGTACATTCTGTCCATCAGGCACATCAGCTGGATACAAATACTGCTCTCAGAGAAGCACTTACGAGCCATTTATTACCTTGCTGCAAGGCTTTTATTAACTTGACCCTATCAACTTGAACATGCGCCATAATTAAGTAAATCATATCAATGTAGTCGACATTGATTTGAGTGGCATAAAATACGAGGTAAGGCGAGATTATAACCTAACCAGTGGATGAAATAAAGCCTGCAATTTGCTCAGGCAACCAGTTGAGGTTCAACGATTTCCAGTTGGAAAGGATATCCTTGAGTCTCTCCATTGAGGGACTTGTTTGAAGATCCTTGGAACCCACAATGCCTGAGAAACTCAGAGCCATTTTCAATTCTTCTGAGGGCTATCGACATTCATTCACCATCACAATGTCAATGTGTTTACCATGTTCAATATTCATTAGTAATAGTTATCAGCATCACCCAATTTTCTTAAAAACTGGTAAGTAATACAAAGTTATATTCAGTAATTTAGTGCTCTATTTGCTTCATTTAGGTGGCAAATCCATTCCAAAGAATTTTCTCGGTTAACTTAATTGCAATTTTAACTAAGTTAATACATGGTTGTAATGTAACGTGTAACCTATCTTTGTACACAAGTTATTAAAAATTAGCATTAACTATATAAAGCATTACAAAAAATACACTAATCAACTGACGGCCAACAACAGTCTGCTTCAGCAAACGCTTAAAAAACAAACTAAAAACATAATTCACTTTGTTCCACACGTGGGCTTGGGTTGTGTTGGATCCTCTGAATCTAAATGAATCCATAAGCGAACCCCTAGAAACATTCGATTTTCTTTTGTTCTTCCAACTGCTACTACTATCAGTGTTTCCGTGGTAGTTGTACTCCGAGAGCATCGACATGGTATTCAGCAACTCCTTGGCTGTCAACATTTACAAAACAAATACACGATTTATTGAAATTTTGATAAAGCTCCTTAAATCTTATAATGAATCCACGACATAACAAAGTGAAGTGATATAGTCTCATTGAAAGTCATTAAAGCACAAATTTGAACTGTGGCATCAATTAAAAAAAAATGTTTATGAGAAAAAGTAGCATAATTAAACAACATTGTTCTAAAGAAGATGAGACAGATCAAAGTGAACCAATATCTACCATCTGATTTATCGGAGAGCAACAAATTGAAGTTGAACGTGTAATACTGGTCAGTTGATCTTGAGAACCTGACCATCTTCACCCTGTACGAAAACATCACACCAATGAATTACTACTCAGTTATTCAGTCATCACATCACAGTTGCAACCTTATTCCATCTAACAACCCGCTCTTGATCTTTTTGAAGAGCTTGTCCATTTCCGGTGGAAGTGATGAGTTGACGCCTCATCATAAAAGAATATTTGTTGTAAAGGAAGGTGAAATCTTTCACTATCTTCACCATAATCAGTGCAACTTTCTCACCTGTAAGGTGTGCTGTGATAGGTATGAAATAAAGAGGTGTTTTATTGAGAGTCCAGTTTTTCGACAGGAATTTCAGGTTGTTAACGGTGAGATCGCAGAACATTTGGAGGTCGTATCCAAGGTAACAGGACTGCTTTTCTAAGACCTGACATGAAAAGAATGAATGTTAAGTCCCATTAAAAGGATTCATTCGATGGAAGGAGTTATTACTCTTGGCATAAAGATGATGTTTTGTCTCATGAGCGTGTATATCTGAGAAGTATAGAAGACGTTGGACGAGCTGTAACTGGTCGGGGTCCTTGGTGGTAAATGTTTCGACTTATCCAGAGCTAGGAAAAGGTTTTCTTTTGAGTTGCACGCTGTCGACATTTGAATATTACTTTTAATTAAATGCTTAACAATGATAAACATTTAAATCAACCATATTGGAGCCTTTACAATCCTGTTTATAAGCACTATAATTTAATGAAATCCTGACTCCCAACCAACCCAGAGAAGTGAAGAAATGATGAAGGACATCGTCAGAGAAGACGCAGACATTCGATCCAAGATCAGAAATAAGCTGGCAGTCGACACCATTTTTCTTGAGCAATGTTTGGATCAACCTGTTCTCCACTAGAACAATCACTGCACAAATGGCGTCAATAAATTCATCTTTCTATTTATAATCTGTCACAATAAATTCATACTGTATTTCAATCCGCTATATCACCACATCACATTATATTATTTTAATGCATTAAATTTCGTCATTGCCATGCCAATCATTGTCCATCATCACCTTCACCACCACCATCCCCGTTAATACCTACCATGGATTTCTCCACCGCTGGAGAATTTTTCCTTAATTGGGCTAGACAGTTTGAGGGGGTCAATGTCCCTTGGTCGAAGATAGCCCTGAATGTTAAAAGCAAGAGCAATAATAATTGCATGATTAAATAAATAGTTATTCAATTACTAATCATACTCACGAAAGAGATGAGACAGACGGTAATGAAAAGAGATGTGCAAGTGTAGAAAGTGAAGCTGCTGTCCGAGCCCGGACCTCGTCTTAACATCTGAACATATTGGGAGTCAGCAATTACTAATAACACATCAAGAAACAATACAATTATAATATAATTTAATAATTAATTCAATTATTATTAAAGGCAGGTAAATATTCAAATAAATTAAAAAGATATCAAAAGGCAAACACCTGATTAAATTCCTCGTGGGAAGAGCAAAAATGTTGGCTTACAAGAATCCTATACTCCTGAGCCTAAATCAAAAACATATTCATACTTGAATTCGTAAATGCTTAACTAGATACATTTATGCGCTTGGAAAACTTATAACAACAAGAGGTATCAGATCCTCATTATTTCCTAGCAACGCAAAGGCGAGTGCTATAATTTAATGATAAATTATTCAACAATGACAATAAAGTCAATAATGATCATCAACAATGAATTTAATGAGGGTATTAACATTAATGACAACAGCAGAATCTCTAAAATATACCTCTTCAAAGCGATCGTAAAAGAGCAATGAGAGACACAGGTAACAGTACACCTGCATTAGGTCTCTGCCAAAATACAATGTGTTTTCCTCCTTTTCTTTCAGTTGGTACTGTTATTCAAAGTCATTTGAAATAGTAAATATGGTGACAATACTACTGAGATATGTAGTCCTAGTTTTACAAAACAATTCTGAAGAACCAGACAAATTATTTGAGATGACAAAGCTTTAATGCACGACTTCAAAAAAATTGGCAAACACTCCTTTCAATGCTTATTGTTATTAACGTTGCAATCAAACAGTTATAAATCATACATCAACAAAATTGTTCTAAGCACTACAACATTTTGTCAAGTTTTCTTAGTAGAGAAACAATGTATTCATGTAAATAATATAATATTATCTACGTTACATTTCACCTTGCCAATAAAAGCATTTAGAATTTCTTCTCGTCTTTCTGGATTGTGTATTGCGAGGATGGGATATGAAATAATCCCAGAAACGTTTGGATGCAACCACTACGAAGTGAATGAATTCATCTATTAGTACTCATTATGTTATTCATTATTCATTGTTTATCATTTATTAGTCGCATTTCATTCAGTAATGCATAACTGTTAAGTGATCTTATTCAAACGCAGTGAACTTTTATAAGTAATTGTGAGACTATTTCAAGGACCAACACATTCAAACGTTGTTTGGATTGCAATGTAAAATAAAGTATCAACATAGCAAAATATCAGAACCAAAATTAAATGTGGCTAAGAGATTATGCGTTTGTAAGTCATACAAACAGCTTTTAAAAAATGAGCAAATCAGACTAAAAACTGACCTTGAGAGATAAAACCTTGTTGATGAGATGTTTCAAGAGATGCTAAATGAACAATAGATCAAGAATGAAACAATGATTTAAGTAATTTCTCCATCTCATCCAATGAACAATTTCACATTCTTTCTTAGCTAATTCATGGGTTAAACAGAAAAAACGGCATCCTAAACCCATTATTTCAAAAATATTTTTTTATAAAAAACATTTACATAAAATACACCTTCAACTGGACAGCTTCGTATTGGAACACCTGAACACTGTAGAGACCAAACTGCTTTCCACTCATCAGCATGGAGGTGAAGGCATCAATGGCTGACTGCAAGTAACCTTCACTACTAGTAACGAGTTGCTACACTTAAATCCATCGTTAATATATCACTGACGTTCTCATGAGTTAAATCGTAAAAGTTGTTCAAGGTTAAATCATATTTTGCACTATTTTTGACTGAAAGTCTCAACCACATGAGAGACATGAATATTATTCAGACAACCAGCATTAACCGATATTTCAAGGCTTTGTAAGAAAAAATATCTAAAGAAACCACTTCTAAAGATTTGTAAAAATATCATAAAAATACTGAATGCCTTGATCATAGCCACTGTCGAAATCTTCATTGTCGGATCTTCGAACTTGATTCTATTCTTGGCACTATCAACATCAGTGTCCTTAAGTAATCAGTTGATAGGTTAAATAATGGTCAAAGTAAATAATAGTTTAAAGACAAATAGTGAATCATCATAGCATGAAAGTAAAAAGCAAAGATAATCCTCACTATCCTCAAGTAAACAGACTGCAAATACACGACTAAATTCTGAATCACACTGACATCTTCAGCTGTCTCCACAATCACTAAACCTGATTGGTCAAAGAAATTCACATAGAAAGTCAAAATTAGATATCTTCCGCATATTTATCATCTTGGGTTAACAGATCTATTGCAACTAATCTTTTCAGATATGTACAAGTCATAATTCAGAAGCACAAACATTATGTTCTGACAATGTTGTACAACAATCAAACAAAATATTATTTAGACCTCCAGCAGTCAACTGAACGACAGTCAACAGGAAAAAAGCCACAGATTCCATCTTGCTAGCCCCGTCTTCCGATTGGTTGATCTCAACTTGTTCAGATTCTTCAACTGGAAGACCAGTAGAGACATCGAGCCGCACCAAAGGATCAACTCCAGGAAAATGTTTATAATATGTCTCTTCTCTCTCGATCACTTGATGTCTGAAGCCTTGTAACATGGTCATCATGACTCTCTTCACAACCTTAATTGCCATTGAATTAAAAGCACCGGACCAATTAAGCTAACTGAATGTATGAAGCAACTGATTAAACCTTTTGAATTTCCAGGTGCGTCCTTCTCCCTGCTTTACTTAAAGCTAAAGAAAGACCCCAAAGCGACAGTGCGGCTGATACGTTGTCATAAACACTTGCTACTCTGGAGTTTGGATGGATCGGAAGGAGACCAGTCTTTTCGTCCTATTAATAAGTTTAAATTGTTTGAAGTTGTTTCTAAAAATCTTTCACAAGAGACGCTGCTTGAATTGAAATTAAATTGCTTTAATCAAAAGCTAAACTCCTCCCTCTGACAAATAAGTTTATTGCACACAATACTTACTCTGTTGAGTATTAGCATGTTAAGAGCCATTTCGTAAAGTTCATTCAACGACCTTTTCCCTGATCTATTTTTCCATCTCTTCCAAATTTTGAAAATCTTTACCCCCTTCAAGATAAACATGATGTGATACATAGCTAAAAATGTAGCGATGGCATTTAAGCCATAATGTTATGTACCCAATCATGACCGATTACGAAATTTCAAAAATTCAATTCTATCCATAAAAGAGAAAACATCTCAATCGTCCAATCAGGCTCGGTGCCATTTCATGCCTCAAAATTTTAAGAAGTTACTTTGTCTTTAGGCTTCGGTTTTGGATCGTCCGCGGCAAATTCTCTTACCGACAACATTTCTCAAGAAATGTGAAGATAATCAATTAATTATAGCACATATACAACATCTCTCAAAGATGGATAAGTCTCGCGAACCCACCAACGACCACGGGGCCTTCAAATATCGAGCATCGACCACCCGGCCCGACGCTACTCCGCAAATGATTGCTCAAAGTCGTCTGCCCCTGAAGCGCGTATGCGGGTGCATGCAAATTTATTACGAAAATAATAGTGAAAAATTATATTTTTTAGCAAATAAATATTACAACGGCCAACTATTTGATATAACTGTACATTTATAAGTATTTTACAATAAAAATCTTCACAGCCTCGTGCAATAAATTTCGAACAGGCACTCGGGATGTTTAGACTTTTCTTCGGAATGATAGTATTCTGTAACAATTTTTAAATTGCTTTCTTTGCTGTCAATGTCGGCCTTATGTTCTTTTGACTCCATTTTGTCGACGACAACAGCCAAAAGATGATGATCTTGGCCACACTCTAGTGCGGCAGTTTCTTGCTTTGGTATATCACATTTTCGCTTGCAGCAGGACATTTTGCTAAAGCAGTTTTCGTAAGGTTCAAGAGATCTGAGAAGTTTTGGCAAAAAGTTCCAATTCTTTAAAATTTCTGGGAGGCATTCTGGTTTTTTGTTCTGCATAATGTTTACTATGATGACGAAAATCAGCGTAATCGATACTGGAATGAGAACGCCAATTAAGATGTACCATCCAGCCAAAGACAAAGCAAAGATCGTCAATGGAAGAACAATGAAAATCAGAACCAGGTACACTCCGGCAAACCATCTGTGCTTAGCAGTCAATTTGGCCAATTTTTTTGCCAGGGTTATGGGTATCCGTCGCATGAACGGAATTGGGTAGAATAACATAATTCCACTAATGTTGAAAAACAGGTGAACCATTGCTATCTGGAAACTATAACGAATAGAATTTGGATCGGCTGTAAAAGATGCCAATATTCCTGTAATTGTAGTGCCGATGTTAGATCCAAGCGTTAGAGGATATACCCTTTCAACGCTGACTATGCCCAAACCAACAAGTGGGGTTAGTGCAGAAGTAAAGACAGAACTGCTTTGAACAAGAATCGTCCCTATGGCTCCTATAATGATGGCGAGATAACCAGTCAGACAGGAAAATGGACCTGGTAGATCTGAATTGATGAACCTGTTGAATTTAGGTTTAGAGATTTTTTTAAATATGGTATTTATCAAGGATAAGTAAATTATTATAGGGTATCAATAGTTTAATTGATATTTTACCTTTTCACTACAGACGCCAGTGGTCCACTGAGAATACTGTTGAGTAATTTAACGAGGACAACCAAGCAGACAATCATGCTCACAAGAGAAGCTCCGAGCAATATGCCACCAACAATAGCATCATCAAGACCAGAGTTAACAAACAAATGCTGACCTGAGAAAATAAATGTAGATTATGAAAGTAAATGAATGAAGCCTTCACAATTAAAAATTATTTAATAATTTAAGTAGATTCACGCACAAGGTTCTGATGATTCAGTGTCCAACTCTGACCATGAAAGAAGGGAATGATTGTCTTGTTGAGAGAGTTTAACATTGAATGTAAATGTTTGTCCCTGAATTGCATGATAACTTGATGTGGCATTATCTAGCAAATCTATCAAAGATATAAAGGAAGTCCATTAGAAAAATTGATTCAAGTTCTTTAGTTGTTCTCAACAGATTTCTGGTCAGTGTTAACAGTTAGCAGATGAAAAATGTGTCCCAAACATACCATTTGGATAAAGATCTGAATAAGCCAAGATAGCCTCCCTGCAAAACTTTTTCATGAGTGGAAATTTTTGCCTGTCTGATCGTTGGGCTATTGCTTCTATGACTTTCTTGTCAACCTATCAATTTATTTTAAGCATTTTTGAAATTCACTAAAGATCAAATTGGCTGAATATTTGCAAAAAATTAAATTTGGCATAATATCTTCTATTTTTAATAATATTAAACCTTATTTTGAGAAAAGTATATATGCAATTTTCTACTGATTTCAGAAAGTGCAACTACATTACACATTACACTCCAGCATATATTATTCAGCCAATTTACTTCATAATAGAGCAAAATATGCTGGCCAACAAAATTATTAATTAAAAAAATCAAACAGTTACAAATTCACCTGAACAATTAGATGCGTCAATGGTTTGGTGATAACTTTCAAAAATTGAGGATTATCAACGTTCACGGGAGTTGAAAAATTCTCAACCATTAGACCTGTTAATTTCTCCAGGTATCCACTCGCTGCTTCCACGATCATCAACGTGACTACAGTCATCCAGTTGAACATGTCATGAACTGGGGAACATTTGACATGAATGAGTAATTTTAAATAATTGTCTAAAATTATTATTGTCTTGTTATACAAATAAAATGTCCAACCAGTTGCTCCAGCAAAGGCTCTCTCGAACATTTCCCTGTCTGAAGACTGCGACAAGGATACAATAGTATTCGTAACTGTTGTTCCAATATTTGAACCCATTACGATAGGAATGGCTTGCTTTACTTGAAGTACTGCCATAGATTGGAAATAAAACAATGTACGCGAATTGTGTCGTGGACAATGACTTAGATACAAAGAACTTTTTGAACGCATTAAACCAAGTTCAGTTTATTCCAAAATGGTTTGCGAACGAATAGCAGCAGAGGATACATCGAGTGACTTACATCCCGATCCAACCATGGTCACAACGATTGAAGTCGATGTTGAAGAACTTTGAACCAAGACAGTTATCATAACTCCCAGCATGAGACCACAAATTGGATTATTGAGCAGTTCGTTGTTGCTTAGAACTTCGCCGGCTGTCCTTCCTAAAAACAAAATGAAAGATTAAAACGTAATTGAGATAATATTTATCCCATCAATGCATCCAAGCTTTTTATGGGTGGTTTAAATGATAGTAGGTAGTTTAATTGATTTTTCGCTTACATGGCTGTATTCGATCGTTGGTTATTTCAATCAAGGCTTTTGACCATTAGCCAAAGCCATTAAAATGAGTGCAATTTTAAGATGGCTCACCTCCCACAAGTTGGAAGGCATCTTGCAGGACGTCGAGAGAACAAATGAAGATGTACAGCAGACATAAAATCAAGGCGCATCTCATCAATCCCTTTAACACGCCTAAGAATTTCTTGCCTAAAAACGCAGTACATCGAAAAGCAACTTAATTATTGTAACTAATGTTTGAAGTTTAAAAATGAATACGAATCATTCGTAGGCAAACCTAATGAAACATTGGAATTGACGGTCATCTTTTGATCTTCCACGGGAACGACTTGGAAGTCCTTTGAGTCGATCGTTCGTATCTGACCTGAAGTTGATTGATCAGAATTTAATTGGCGGGTTGTTGTACTCGCATGTGGTTAGCATTTCAAACGAGAGACAACAAAGAGAAAATAGTTACAGGAACAGCGTTGACATCTGTTTGTTAATTTATAAGCAAGATTTAAGTCATTCAGAAATTTAATGAGATTTGCAACTGGTGAAGCTCACATTTTATTGAGGGATTAAACATTAAACATTATTAAACATTAAAATTAAAATATGCAAGCTTGGATTCATCGCAAATATTTTGAGTACATCTTGTGTTCGCTTAGCTCTACCTGATCCTCATTGCACACCGCTCCAGGTGAGATGGAAATCTGGCTTTCAGACGTCCATCAGATAAACAAATTGCCAGGAATCCAGACTTAGCAGCTGCATTACTTAGACATGATGAAATTAAAGACCTAGACTGGCTGATTTCATGGGCTATTTGCTAGGCCTTGTGAGTAACACATTACATTATTATTGTAATTGTTACATATTACATTGTCATTGTAATTGTGACTGATTTTTTCAAGATTAATTACATAATTATTCATTTTTAGTGCGAAATGCCAAATTAGTCACGAATGTAAGATTGATTACTTTCATGATCTCTATTCTCCGCCCTCTCGTAACATTCTAATTTTTCATTTTCTGTTCAAAATGTAGCAGTTCACAGGTTTCTTACAAATTCTCTTGTAAATTTGATCAGTCGCTACTGAAAGTTGTTTTAATCTTATCTGAATGTCATTTACTTGATTGGTGTTGTTTCTCTGCACTTAGGTAATACTTATCATGACACACGTGCTCATTAAATAATATAATACTTTGTGATCATAATAGTATCTTAATCGAAACGAAATTTCTATGAGATTTGTTTGTTTTGTTTTAAAGCTTTGTCTGGGAATGAAATAATCCTTCAACAATGTAACAAACAACCTGCAACAACACACGAGCTACAAATAAGCAAATGAATAAATAAGAATAAAACTCACTTCGTCTCCCCTCCGAGAATGAGATTGCAACTTGTTCGTCTAAATAAACGACCAACTTTAATGCTAAATGAAATGAATGGACCACATTCTTAAGACCACCCCGACAAACCTACGATGAGATCTCGTCAACACTCAGAGATTCAAAGTGCGGCCTCGCTTTTATAACCGCTCTGAGGGTGAGCAAATGATAGACCCCGATGGTTATCGTATCGATATATGCTTTATATACGTACACTTGGGTCTTCGCACTGCCTTACTTAAGCATGTTCACATTTCTCTTGGGTAATCATGCCATAAGTTATCTTTTAGGTTGAGTAAGTGATTGTAATATTGTGCATAATAATAGAATATTATAATATACATATTATATAACAATACATACATATTATATGTAAGTTATAATATTACATCGTCGTTTGACTTTCGACTGTTAACTCGTCGCTGGAAAATTTAAATCAATATTTTTCATTTGAAGACACAATTTTGTCCGCAGTTACATCACCACTCGCTGGACTTGATGCAACATTAATATTAATGAATGGCTGACTAAGTTATGCATATTAACTAGTCGTATTAATAGCCTCGCCCATTCGTTCATAGACGTAATAGTACGTAACTTCTCGACGAAGTTAACAATGAGATTCATGAAAGTCACCATTTGCAAAACATAAAAAGTAGGAAAAACGAATTTAAAGAATGAACAAGAATTTCTCAGAAAGATCAAAAGCATGCTTCACAGGAAGTTAATCATTGTTGCATTGAAAACATAATTATCCATTCATGTCAGAGGTGTTACGTGAGTCATACATTATCATTAGCATGAATATTAATATATTTATTACTAGCATAATGTTATTTATATAATTAATTATTATTATCATCATCATCATCATCATCATCATCATCATTGTTATTATTGAGTATATGAATTCCTTCACACATTCATGGACAAGGTCATACCAACTGAAAAGAAATGTCATCAACTTCCAGCTAGAATTTGTAGTCCTTGAATATTGGAGGAGTTTATTTTTGATATTCAGTTTTTGTGTACGAGTGTACAATCATTTATGCCATTATTTTCATTTCTTCATTTGCTTACGAACATTCACAACAAGGACTTTGTTAGCACATTTTAAAGAAATTAATGAAAGTGATGAAATGATCACCCGAAAGCGAAACTAATTCATTAGTTTTGGGTTTTCTGTGACACGATGAAGAACTTGTGAAAGGTTCATTATCGTGGTTATGATTTGTTTTGTCAATTAATTCAAATAACTTAATAAAAACTGTTATTTTAAGCTTTAAATTGCTAATGGTTTGATTTTTGTATATATTTATGCTTCTGTTGAAGTTGTTGAATTTTGTTTTCTGTCCGTGGGCTTTATCCAGCATGCCGATCTCAACAAAAAATGCTTCAAGTAACGTTACTTCAGCAAAGTAATACTTTACTCCTCCTTCAGAGAATGCAAGGATGGACTGAGCCTGTTGAATAAGTAAAATGAACCATGTGGGCCACCACCGCGGACGAGCAACAGCATTACAACGTTTGAATTACACCTGAAACAGGTTGAACCGGTTCACTGAAGATCAAGTGAGATCGATGAACGAGGAAGAGTTTTAAACCGAATCTAAGCGGTTTTATTTCTTAGCAGCCGGGATTGATGTTATTAAGCTAATTCGAATTTCCTTTAGGGGGAAATTGAAATGCGTCAGTCGGCATTACAATGAAAAGTAGGCAATTAGTCAAAAGACACAATGTTGCGGGCGATTAAGCATAGTTGGCTCATTCTGATCACTCATGATTCTCAGGCATTCGGAATTAACATTAAACTTACGTTGTGCTATTGGCATGCAATTAATGTCCATTCTTTTGCTTATCGTTTCTGATTGGACCAATTGTAATTATTAGTTCTAGCACAAAGTGCAACACTTTCGTTCAAATTCTTGGTTTTTTAAATCTTTAATGGTACATGAAAAAAATCTAAGATCTTATTTTGGAAAGTTCCATTTATAGTAACATGAATTTAATTAAATTAAATTACTCTAAATACAATGCAGTGCCGGATTTAGGCATGATGGGGATGTGCAACTGCACAGGGAACTCCACCAACCGAAGAAGCCTTTTTTTTGCTTGAAATGGCAAGGGGGCAACAAGGACTGGCGCAGAGGCTTGTAGGCCTCCACACTACATTGCACCAGGGTCTCTCCCGTAAATCCGGCGCTGATAAACTGTAATCATCAGAAAATAATGACAATAATGGTGATAATAATAGTATCTTTGTACATATGATAACAATAAACGTCGCTCTAAATTGAAGTCAATAAATTATGAATTCTAAAAATTCATTCCAATAAGTTATCTTCAAATAAGCAGAACGTGAGACTTCAAACTTCGATGTATTAGTTAGGCTTTGTTGAATAATAATGTTTCACTTGTTCACGAAGCTTCAGTTGTAATTCTTGTTTAAATTATTTTTAAAATGATTTAAAATCTAAATTTTATTCAACTTTTAAGTCAATAGATTCAAAGTTAATGTTAAACGAGAAACACACATTGTCCACCTAGCGATCGATAATAAAATCTTTGATAAAATAAAAATCCTGCCGTCTGTCGAATGATTTGTAAAAATACTTTTGCAACCGCGACATTCGTAGCCCGTGATGTCGACATTTCTACATTCATTTTGCAGATTTGTTTACTTCTTGTAATCTGTTTATTTTTTTCTGAAATGATTTACTTGAATCTAAATGCATTTAATTAGATTTATTTATTAATTATTGAAATTCAGGTCATCTGAATTTTATTGTTTGCTCGTTTTAAGAATTAATTGTTTAAACTTCAATCTTTCTGCAAATAAATAGCGATTACATTAAATCGTTTTATCACAAACAGCAAATATTGAAAGATTAAAATGTAATTATGAAACATTATTTATTTGAACATGTCGTGAAGAAATTATTTTAATTATTACAAATACGCTTTTGTTTTTCTGCGTTATTGCAGATGATCTTGGAACTGGTGGACGATTTCCCGGACACTTTCCACAATCCAGTACGACTGAGGTTATGATGACGATGGCGATGACAATGCTGATGATGATACGATGTAATGAAGGATGTAAGAATGCAGAAATGTCCATAATGGTTTGTTGGTTGGTAATGATTAATATTGTAATCTCCTCTATGAAATGAGTAACATTTGATAAACATTCTATAAATANATGATGATACGATGTAATGAAGGATGTAAGAATGCAGAAATGTCCATAATGGTTTGTTGGTTGGTAATGATTAATATTGTAATCTCCTCTATGAAATGAGTAACATTTGATAAACATTCTATAAATACACATTAAAATGACGTATCCTTCGTCGTGTTTCCGCCATGTTGTTGTTTTATCGCACCCTCGCTCCTTCCATCTCTTCCGATGGCTATAAATAGATTATTGGAAATTCCAACCGAGATGAAAACCGAAAAATTGCTTCCAGTCCGATTCTTGTTGCTTGCTGCGTGGAAGATTGAATTGAAAGACATGATAGTGGGTTGGTGTTGTTGCAATAATAATAAAAATAATAATTATTATAATACTATTAATAATAACCACAACATTAGTAATAGCAGTGATTATTACATGTGCATTTACTTCAATAATAACCGATCAAGAAATTTAAGAAAAAATATTATCGAAAATTGTTTAATGTAAATAATATTAAGATTTGATGCTGGCCGGTGGACACTTTTATTGATTGGTGCTGCTAATATGGATTTTAACTCGATACAATAATATTAATACAAACTTTAGATGCAATATTATTAGAAATTATTTCTGGGACCATTGACGTAACCTTCTTTATTATTTATTAATATTAATATTATTAATTTCTGAAATTGAAATTTGTCTCCTCCAGATGTAGGTCGTCTGGAAGTGTTCGATTGTTTACGTCTGGAGATATGACATAATCATCCTCCTCTTCATCATATTTATCACAATCACCATTATCATCACCATCACCATCCTTGGTGTCTTTATCAGGGGACCTAACGAGGTTCATTTGTGATAAGATGATGATGTGGCACTTGTTCGTCGTTGTCATGTTGGCTTCTACATTCTCCTTACCATCATCATTGCCAAAGCCATCATCATTAGTAGCGCCATCATCATTGTTATCATCGCCATCATCATCATCATCATCATCATCATCATCGCAATCAGCAATTACGTCGTTATTAACAACAACATCATCATCATCACTTTTTATTTCGAAAATGTCAACAACATCAGCTTTGCTTCATCTTTCATATCATCTTCTTCATCACCTTTACTACAAGCTAAGCCACCCTTAACACCACCATCAGCATCATCATCACCATCATCACCATCATCATCGCCATCATCAGGGCCATCATTATCATCATCATTCTCAACGAAACGACGCAGAAACCAATCAACGATCTTTGACGGACTCGACGTTTCAAACAAGTATCAATATGACATTGATGATTATGATGACGATGATGACAACGATG